>NMRB01002527.1:73562-85303 GCA_002633025.1 Notospermus geniculatus | reverse complement strand
CATAACTGTGTGTAGGCTAGTGAGACTTGGAAAGATTCTGATGTCACGGCCACTGCCTCGCGTTTACTGACTGGGAACTAAAGCTGCAAAACATTACACGACGTCAAAGCTGCAAAACGTGACGTCAGAGCTATGACAACGTTGCAAGTCGCAACGTGATCATAGCTTTGACGTCAGGTCTACTTACATGTAGCAATGTGTATGGCGGTGTCTCGTTTGCCCGAGGAGCGGAGATCATGTGAGATTTAGGCCTATTTCAGAAAAATTACTGTATATTCTTTTCATGACGTGTTTCAAATAATTATTTCGATGAATAAAGCCACCGCATTGAATAAGAATTTGGTTGGTCATAATTGTGCATTATGATCCCAAGGGTCCACGTGTCAGTCACTGATTTGGGCGCTCAATCATCTGTCGGATGTTTAGCTGCGTTGGTATCGTGCCTCAAACGAGGATTTCATTCGTACATGACCCTGGAGCTCGGGCCTCCAAAAACCCTGTGTGCAGAGATACAAAGAAGAAAGAATACAGAGAAAGAATAAAATTGTCTGTTGCAGGGAACGTTCTTTTTTCATTTTTGATATTTTATAATAAAGGATATTTCATGAAAATCTTTATTCATTTATTGCATTGATTTGATTTCATTGCGTCTTACAGAACTTTGAATGTCCGAATTGAAAAAAATATTATTAGGACTCAAGTACCGGTGTTATGCATAGTGTCCTCTTATAAAAGTCACCTGGCTTGCCATCAGTGCTGCCATCTACATGAGGCTCTGATCACAAGTCGGTAAGACATGCAAGACTTGTGGCTGAAATGCTGTCCCCATGGACTTGTTCCATTCTTTCCAGGGTATACTTATTATCCTACCCATTCTGACCTGTCTCTTGAGCTGTCCCTATCACGGGCCCTATCATCAGTCATGTCACTGCTTGTTGTTTTGCGGAATATTCAGCAATACTGATGGTACATGACTCAGCCTGTCTCCAGAGATGGCAGGACTTAGAAAACAAGGAGGGTTTTGGGCCCTTGTTTCATCATGTTCATCGCAACTTAAAGCCGCACAGTACGCACCGCTCGCCTACCCACTCCCAGTTCGGCCGAAATCATAGTGCAACCTCATTACAGGCATGCGTAATGTATAATTAGGCCTACCATAGAACCACATATAGTATCCTGCATCGAGGTTGGGGAATCCCAATGCTGCGTGTTGTGCTGTGTATCGCATCGTGGTTTGACACATGGCTTATGTCATCTGTAGCGATACTAGTGTTTTACGGAGTACCGGTATGGCTTTCTTCAGATCCAAGTGTGGGACGCCGCTGCAAAAATGTCTGCAACCGGCGGGATAAATGTAGTTTCAACAGAAATAATTTTATTCATATTTAGGCCTACATGTTTAGCCGCTAGTGTCACCGATTATGACCCATCTGTCTATACTGTGCGGCTTTAAAATATGTCAAACGTGTGTGCAACACAAGTTGAAGAACCCTCTGTTGGTATGATGGCATGACCTGGCGACCTTACATGTCTCCAGACTCCACTAGTCTCCTCTCACACCTGTTAACATTGTCAAGGGGCTACCCAACACAGGCACTTGAGGGTGTCGGTAGTGTTCTCTCAATGACTATTGATGTATTGATGGTATATTCAAATCGGGATACATGTAAACAGCATACTGGTATTTGGTATGCTGACTTCGTTTGAAGAAGTCTTTTTCTACTGGTGTGTCCAATTTCGGCATTTAAACTCAAGTTGCTGTGCGTAGCACACATTTTCTTGGTTTCGAGTTTCCCAGACATGACGTATAGCAAAGGACAGTTGCATCCGCGTGGTCCATCAGTGTGTTAAAAAGAGATGGACTGTTTACATGTAGTATTGTAAGCCGTTGAATGAATTCTTGTGGATCAATGAGGACCTATGACTCTATGAAAGTGCGGCCACGATTCACTCTTCGCCGCTCCAGTTCTGAGGAGGAAAATTCCTTGCCGTATATGCTCCGTTTTTGCCTAAATGGGGAGCTGAACAATAACAATAACAGATACAGGTATGACTATAATCATGATGGGTGCAGGGGCTTTATTTGGGTAAAATGGACAGTTTACAGGCGCGGATCCAGGATTTTTGGCAGAGGGTCAGGGCCGCCGAGGGCGGTCATTGCAGGTGGACGTCGATGATGCCAGCGCGGACGGGGGTCTGGGGGACCTCGCCCAGAAAATTTTGAAATCTAGAAGGCCGTAGACGCGATTTCCTGGCATCTCAGTATCAAAATAGGAGCATTTTGCGGATTTTTTGCTTACTGTCGCAAATTACCGGTGTTGAAAAAAAACAATTGGTGGTGGTGAGCAGGGGGTCATGACCCCAAAACTCCCCCTCTGGATCCGCGCCTGGTTTATTCTCTGTGGCAGACCTCTCTCTCTCTCTCAGGACCCTAGGTACATTTTGTCCTAGGTACCTTTTGTGAAGGTACATTTTGTCCTGTCACCCCAGCACTGTGATAGGATCATCTGACTGTTGTTATCCCTGCATCTCTGCCAGTCTGCATGGTCTATGTACTCCAGGGGCAGATGCAGGATTTGGGAAAAGAGGGGGCACCCTGTACTACGTTGAAATTTGTGCCAAATTCCACAATTTCACGGTCAGTTACAGATTTGTTGGCCAAGAGGGGGCGTGCGCCTGGGTTGCCTCCTCTTAATTGATCCGCACCTGGACTCAGAGCTCAGGCCTAGAAAAATAAATTGTGTGTTTCTGGTCATCAGCGATTTCCAAAAATCGAGGGTCGGACGGTCGGGATTTTTTTTTATTTTCCAATTTTGGTAGGCTACTGATAATTTTATTGCAGCTGCAGGGATTATACTAAAGGTTTTCTAGAAGCCAGGAACAGCCTCAAAAGCTGCTCTGGCATCCATGACTAAAGGCCTAGACAGCAAAAGAGACTAATTTTGATAGATTTGATGCATTTTTGTGAGAAAAAAAAAATTCTGTTTCCTGGCCAGTCAGAATTTTTGAGGGTCGGTCGGAAAATTACAAATGACCGGAAACACACAATTTTTTTTCTACGCCTCATGAACACAACAGCGCATGGGGCTTCAGCTGTGCACTTGTATGCACATACACTGATACAAGCAGGTGTTTTAGAATTTGCAAGTCAAAATCTTGATATATGATGAATACATTGACGAAGTCAGGCAGCAGATTGTAATCGTGCCTGCTGTAAACATGCAACAGCAATTTTTATTATGCCGGACCTTATCTGGTGATTTCATCTCGAGCATATCCTGTCATGCAGTTTATCCCAGAGTCAATTCATGATGAACTTTCATGAATACCACCATACCATCTACGACCACTCCGAAAGCAGTGTTCTCGCCAAACCTTTTAAACAGGGCAGTACCACCCTGTTCAAAATTCAGAGGTTAATTTACCAGCCTGTTTAAATTTTTACCACCCTGTTTGAAAATGTAACTTGCAATGTAGGCCTATCCGTTGAATTTCACTCCCACCCTGTTTGAAAATCCAGGGCCTTAAAATCATAGGAAAATGCAGTCATCCCACCCTGTTTGGGAAAATTTCTGGCTAGAACACTGACTCGTACAGTGAAATGAGTTTAAAAAATTGCCTCTCCAGTTGTTAGTTTAATAATAGTACCAGTATTGGACAATTTACAATGATTCAACAGAAAATTGCGTACTTGTAAAATATTAAGTACAGCAGACCTCTCTGTCACCTCTACAATAGGTTCACCAATCTATTTAGGTTCACAACACATTGAATAATACCATAAGGCGACACTTATTTATTTGTTGTTTTACGGATCCGCCTCACTTCTTTTTTCTGATTTTGGAAAATAAAAATAATTGAAAAAATGGCATTTGTTTTTCCCGCCGCCCACAAACTGATCATCCGATCAATAAAAATAAAAATAATGGGAAAAAAACGCTTTATTATTTGACTGCAATACATGNTATCTTTACATACATATCTACAGTAATTCACCAGCTTTTGGGCTTCATATGTACAGCATTCTATATCCTCAGCAGGCCTAGTGAAGCTCTTCTTGGTAGGCAGCTAAAAAAAGCACTGACACCAGTTAAAGTGGGTAGCACACCAGACATCGACATGCCAGACGATATTGCAAATGATCTGATTGCCTCTGCGCCAAATCGGTTAACCAAGTGTGCGCTGGACAGAGTGCAGAATCTTCCTGCCAGCGATAATCGCCCAATATCAAACATAACAGATATTGCCTACTCTGCCGGGCCTGACAAGAAGATCGGTGGTGAGGAGATTCCTTGTGGTATCGCCTGGTGTGCTGCTTATTTAAAAAGTGCTCGCCAGGATTTCTGGACAGTAATAGCGAGGTTAAGATCTGGTCCGACTCCCACTCCCGCTGCGACTCCCAGGTGCTAAAATTCGGATTTTTCAAGTCCGAGATAAATTTACCACCCAGGCGGGTTCTATTCGTTCTCGGTCTCCTGAATGAGCTTTGGAAAACCCCGTTGTATTTGATGACGTAGTTCCCAAAAAAGGAATCCTCTGGAGTCGGAGTCGAGGCTCGGAACGTTATCTGAACCTCCCTAATGACATTTCCTATGCTACTTCCTTGGTATGATACCCGCAAGCACAGATCTGCTCTTCTCATGTCCATATGGCTCGAGTGAGTTTACACCATGCCAGTATAATAATTTACGAGTATTAAAAATACTTTGAACTTGTATCAACAGAATATATACACAGAATTTTCATTGTCTTGAGTTCCCTTCCCTATCCTGGACCTCTGCCCATGGTGGGAACAGTTCGGTCGACTTATCCTTGAAGTTGATGAGTTCCATTCCCTTCCCTTAACATCTGCACACCGTACAGGAACAGTTTGGTCAGGTAATCCTAGATGAGTTCTCTTCTCTACCTTAGACCTCTGCACGCCACAGGAAGAGTTCGGTCAGCTAGTCCTTCATGAGTTCTCTTCTCCACCTCAGACCTCAGCACAGCATAGGAACAGTTGTTCGGTCAGCTGGTCCTCGATGAGTTCTCTTCTCTACCTCAGACCTCTGCACACCATAGGAACAGTTCGGTCGGCTGGTCCTCGATGAGTCCCCTTCCCACCTCAGATCTCTGCACATGATCGGAACAGTTCGTTCGGCTAGTCCTTAAGTTCCCTTCCACAGACTGCAGACCTCTGCCATTTCAGGGTAGGAACAGTTCGGTCGGTTCAGTCCTTGATGAGTTCCGTTCCCTACCGCGGACCTCTGCACATGGTGAGAACACTTCTGGTCCTCTACCCACATTAGGGGCTTACAGGTCGACATTGCATCTTGAAGCAACTCGACGGACCCGTCGCAGATAAAAAGACCACCACGCGCAGGTCGACATTTCAGCAATTGAGAGGAACTCTGAGTAACTGGCAGTTATGGTACCTCGAACAGCACGCGCATGTCAACAGCGCGTCTTCCATGCCCTTGGTCCATTCCACTGCTGCCATTTTCTTTTTTCGGTATACGTCACGTGATTTTCAATGAAGTATCCCCAATCAATGAAGTATCCCCAAGCAACTGATCAGTCGTCGCAAGCAGGCGCAGGTTGCCGGATCTGAGCGGAACGTGAGACAACTAGTCACCGAAAAGTAGAATGTGGGCACCTCGAAGCAACTCGCGGATCCGGCAGTTGCTCGAAGACGCAAGAGCGCTCAAGTTGACAAAGTCGGCAATTGATCAGTCACCCCGAGTTGCTTCCACCATTGTCGGAAAGCTAGTTGCTGTGAGTTGCTGCTTCAGGACGCAATGTCGACCTGTGGGCACCTTTAGGAACACAACGGGCCATGGGCCTAGTTCCTCCTCAGAGGAGATACATCTAACTAGCATAATGTTGATCAGCGAAATTTCATGAAATCTCCCTGATATGCATACTCCACACCTCCAGATGCATCCTCTGTCCTGAAGGGTTTTAGCACATGACAAGTTTGGTTGCTCGCAGAAGACAAGCTCTTGCATTTGGTGGCCCACTGCGTTGTGGTTTGCTCTGCTTGTAACGTTACTCTAGACAGTTGCACATTTTGAAGCTCATGTTCCTGCGGAGCCATGAATTGTACTGATAATCCACTTTCACGCGTACCTCATCTGGTTTCACAAGACCATTCTCTATATCCTTCGATTTGTTGTGCGAAAGATGCGGGTAGCGGGTCACCATTCGAAAATCAGGCATTAACGTAGATGGATCTGTTTCTTTCGGGATCGGATTTACCTGAATGGGGATTTCAAGAAACAACTTCTTCCTCGGTAGCTTCAGTGTGACTTTTAGCGAGTATTCAACCTGGACTAAGTTCACAATCTCCTTGTACGTTGGGGTCAGACTGTGTGGCATCTTCATAGGGATATCCCACGTAATGATCGCCCCACTGCGTTTGCGTTTAGCCAGATTGTGTACCTCCTCTTTCAGAGAGCGATGGATGTCATGATGGGTGTGCGGAATCAAAATACGTTGCATGAGCTCCACCTTTATTCCTCCTACCATCTTCACAACGTCGTCATCGGCATCTAAGTGTATTTCAGCCTCACTACCAGGATAGACGATGGTCGAATCCATCATAAGCATTATCCCACTTCCTCCATTGAGGTACTCCGTATGGTATGCCGGTTTGAGGATGTTCGACTTGAGTGGTGTTTCTGGCATGCTCACCACTTTGAATTCCCTTCTGCATATCTTAATCGGTTTAGCAACTACTTGGTAATTTTCACCACTGTACAAGTGTAAACCAACGTGAGATACATGCGGGCTTCCTCCATGATTCTGTGTCACCTTTTTGTACATCTCATCAAAAATCACCGCCTGTATAGTGTATGTAACCTCCACTTTGAAATCCAACCCCTTTACAGAGTTCTCGCTTAAGATTGACGCCGGTAGTTTAGTGGGTAACTGATACGTGAAATTGCTTACATAATGTCCTGGTGTAATCATCACCATTCTCCCGTCACTCCGACCAAGCATACGACTCGTCTTTTCCAAATATAGTTCACTTTTTCTATGGCTGACAGCGCCGTCTTTGATCACGTTCAGCGCCCCACGTGCCCTGATCACTAGGTCTATTCCCAATACGGTGAATGATCCGCAAGTATCCAAGATCACGTGTCCTTCTACGACCTCACCTGGATGGTACACATGCGTATCGTTATTCAAAAACCTGATCGCGAAGTACGTGACAGCCTCTTCTTTGTTACGCCGTCCGTATCCACTGGATCGTGTCGAGCCGTAATTTGAACCACGTTGTATGACACCGTGTCTAATTCCTTCCGGTGTCATGATTTGTCCTCGGAAATTCCCCATCGTGGCCACAACAGGCCTGTGAGGGATTTCGCTAGGCCTGATCTGAAGTTGCACCTCATCAAGCGTGAGTCCCTTTCTATGAGATTTGCGACGCAGAGATCCTTTCTCCGTCTCCGCCTCCGTCTTTCGTTCCATCAACCACTGTTGCTTATCTCCCTCTGAATAACTCCGCACGGCAGGTTTCTTCACATTCTCCTGCATCTTCAGCTCACTGGCCGAGTGACTTCGTATTGCTTGCTTCTTGCTATGCCGACTGACATGTTCTGTCATCCTCTGCACTGTATGGCTCCCATCCTGCAAATGCTCGTGATGTGGATGGTCTCTACTTTCGCTCCGGTTCACACTCTGGTAAATTCTCGGCCCGTGACTCTGCCCATAATACATCATAGATGCAGATTGGGGTCTTTCATTCCTGCGCCGAATGTCTGGTGTGGAGTGATGATGGACTGGCCCACGAGGTCTGTTGTGCCTATAGACTACATGTACTTCGTCATCACCATGAGGTTGTGTTTGGGATACCCTTGTTGATGTAACAGTCGAACTGGTGATAGCACCATCTTCTACTGTTATAGAGGGAACCTCACGCCTAACACTGGTATAAATTTGCTGCTTTTGGTTCAGGTTGTCAGTTTCATTTTGGGTTGTTGCAGTACGATTTTGCTTTTTCTTTGTTGTTTTACGGATTTTCTTGGCTGTACTCATTTTCAGTGTCTGAAATTAGAGAATGGGAATTATGATGTCAATGACATGCTAGAAGATAAATGGACATGATGAAGAGAGGAACATCCGTTACATCCCCTGACGGATGCCTCTGTCAAGTGGACACCTCTATAAAGGATACCAAGGTGCAGGTCCAAGTTGGCTGTGTCTATTCATTTACACCTCTGAAATCAGGACATCTTAACCCTTCGCTGCGTTTGACGTGCAGTACACGTCATGGCACATGCGCGGTCCAGTGCGGGTGATGTGCAGTGCACGTCATGCCCAATAGCTTTGATACTTGTCTCACGCACTGGCCGTAGTAGCTTTAAAAATGGTATATGCACTTGGGGAATTTTAGTTTGATCAGGATACAATAGATGGCGACACTTTTGAATATTTTTGGCGCCGTTGGGAGGTGCCTCCACGGATGAACTGATGCGCAGCACTGCGTGGCAACGCGTAATAATGGCTGCAGCAGCGAAAGGGTTAATAATAACAGGGGGATGCTGTGAGCTGTTGGTACCGAAGATGTAAAAAACAGGGCAGATTGTCTCGTCACGATATCCTTGAGGTAAGGCAGGGCAGCCATGGACGAGATGGAGAAAAAGGGTGCAATTAATCCCAGCACTGCCTAGTAGCACTAGCAGCAACTCAGCAGGTAGTTCAGCAGGTTCACTAAAGAAAAGCTTTGGTAAGATCGGAAGTAGAGGGTGCACTTTCACTTTGGGCTTATTCGAATCCTCGTTCTTGACCACACTCGTGCTGACCCAGTTCTTTGTTGACTCAACTCGAGAACGGCAGTGTCAAACGCCCGGAACTCGAGTCGGGCCAAGAACGTGTTCTTCTCAACCCTCCGCTGAGTGGTGAGTGAGAAGAACAAGTTCTTGACCCGACACGGGTTGCGTTCTTGGCGTTTGAGACTGCCGTTCTCGAGTTGAGGCAGCAACTACATGAACTGGGTCAGCACGAGTGTGGTCAAGAACGAGGATTCGAAAACGCCCTTTGATGATGGAGATACCGATGAAAAAAAATAGCTAATGGTGCTGAAAAATAACTGTGAGTCCTTTGTTTCGTGGCTCTCCTAATATGTGAATACGTAGCCCGCATTTGTGGTTCATATGCAGAATTACAGACTAGAGGACTTCAACATGTTAGTGCTGTCGTTCTGTTTTTGGCATAATACTGAGTTGCAGCCATAAGTACATTCAAACCCTTTTACTGCCAAACATACATTTGTTAAATTTGGACATGTACGGTACATGTACATTAATCAGAAGGACTAAAACCAGGTCAAATAGGTATTTATTGGAAAGCTCTCACTGAGTTCCATTACCTAATGTGATAGTTTCCGATGCTTCTCACAATCATGTACTTTGTTTTGGGTGAAATTGCCATTTAAAGGAGCTGGACGTCCAAGTTGTAAACACTCACTCACTGGTTCTCTATCCACGCGACGCCTGCGGTGCTGCCACCTATTGTCGGTGATTTGTACTGACGTGAATATCGTGAGTGAGTTGCAATTGGACCGGGCACCAGTCTAACGATCACGGGGCACTACTGGTGCTGCCGCCTTCACGAAGGAATAAAACTAGTTTGCTGGCCACTGTTTGTAAACAAACCAGTTTGTTTACAACTTGGATGTCGAGCTCCTTTAAGTCAGCTCATACTGTTGTATATTGCAACAGACAAACTTGTTATACAGCTAACATGGCTAATGTTTATGATAGAAGCAGATAAGCAAGTTAGTGAATGTGTACATACCTGTGAAATGCAAATCCAATCTTGTAAGTCCAAAGATAATCTCAAATGTGGATTATTTGTGAAGGTTTTTGGGACATAAGTCTATCCAGTCATAAAGCGAGGGTTGAGTAATCCTAGCCACCCCCACCCAAATTAGCAGATTCCTCAAACGATAAGAGTTCACAGGTTTTACAGATCCACCCACCAAATGCACGAACCTCGTTTGACATTAAGAAAAGAATTTATGAAATCGCCCAACCAGGTCAGTATTTCAAAATCCATAATAAAGCCTTTTGGCATCGACAGTTCTGAAACCTGGCTTGAATTCTTACTAATTACAATAGTCCGTATTTGTATTGAACTTCTCTGCCGTGATTGTTGAAGAGTTTATGAATAGTTGTCGGGATTTCATGGCCGACTAGTTTTCAGGAATATCCGCTGATGATATGTTGAGTATATATATTGCCACAATGCCTGCATTGATGAATTGTATGTCTCTATTTCACACGAGTTTATCAAAACTATATTTGCTTGGATTTCTTGTGAAAAAAACATCACATTACTAAGGTGAAGTGAGGTTGATTAAATTGGCTGACACCCACTTCTTTTTATTGTTGTGACTAACTACGTGAGAACTACACCCAGTATTCTTGAAAGGTTGGACTCAAATACACATGTACTAACTTATTAAAGATATTTCCACGGCTTTCAATGCAACATAACGGAATTGTCCCTTAGCACTGTGGAATGGAATAACGGCATGATGGCACACCATTCAAATTAGGACATGGAAGTTCAGTTGCAAATTATTTATTTCTAGTAATTTTGCCCTCTCTACCAACAGGAAGGGTATTTGTAAAATAAGAAACGAAATGAAACCAGAAACGAAGAAACGAAACCAGAAACAAAGAAATGAAATCAGAAATGAAGAAACGAAACAATAAACAAAGAAACGAAACAAGAAACGAAGAAATGAAACCAGAAATGAAGAAACAAAACAATAAACAAAGAAATGAGATAAGAAATGAAGAAATGAAACAATAAACAAAGAAACGAAACAAGAAATATACAGAAGTCGATTGAAACAAACAGGTGTATACACACAAAGGGCCGTTGCACCAATGAAGATTAATATCATAAACTCAGGTTGAGCCACAACTTTTCAATTGTTCATGTTTGCCAGGGCATGATGTGACAATGGAAAAGTTGTGGCTCAACCTGAGTTGAAGATAATCTTCATTGGTGCATACGGCCCAAAGGGTTAATAATACTCCCACATTTACAGACTATGAATTAATTACTTGGAAGTTACAATAATTGTTCTCAGTCTGTTTTCCACTAATGCATAGCTCTTTCGTTTTGATTCAGACAGCCTGTCTGTCAGTTCTACGTTTTTTTCAATTCATGCACACCTTGTTGGTTTTGATTCAAATCCTGTTGGTCGATTCTCTGATTTTTTTTCAATTCAATTGTGTGTTACTGATATCGTGATAAAACACTACAAAGCACTTGTGTTGTGAAATAGTGAATAAGACACATTGGGAGTAAGAATATTCGGGCACCCTGCATTGAATGAGCTGAAGTGATTTGTCAATATCGAATGTAGAACTGAGTGTGGAGCAAAGAAACGGTTCTTATAGTTATAGAATACTGGATGGATTTATGTACATTTTATGTAAAGCAGGGCCGTAGCTAGCTTTTTTTCGGTAGGGGGGCATTTTAAGCAAACGAGCTGTCCGGACGTACATGTAGGCTTGGCCTTCGAGCGCCACAGGGGCCTGTTTTGTGGGGGGTCTGGGGGGCCTCCCCGAGAAAAATTTTGAAAATTAGAAGCTCTGAGATGCGATTTGAGGTCAAATTCCTGCACTCTGAGACACGAACAATTCTGATCTTTTATCCCATTTGATTTTGCTGAAAAATTTTTTTTTTCTCAACAATTGGCCTGGGGGGGGCATTTGCCCCCCCCCCCCCCCCCCCCCGCT
>NMRB01002527.1:57507-73274 GCA_002633025.1 Notospermus geniculatus | reverse complement strand
AGTACTATAAATAGGTAATCAGCAGCGGGGGTGAACAGGTAATTGGAAAAGCCCACTAGTGTATCTGGCCCTCAAGCCCACGAGAAAAATGGCTCATAAAATCATTATTTTCTGCTCGATTTGAAAAATTCGAACACATATTTGATATACCATCAAATTTAACATCCGCTGGTGACACTCACAAACACTGCACACATATTTGTGTTGGATTTCCTTACTTTAGTCAGAGGCATTAATTTGCCTGGATTACGTAACTTCCTCCTTATCTGTACCCCGATAGAATGCGAAATATCGGGGTATATTAGGTCTGCTGCTCAATGGTGATGTAAATGTAATGATAGGGAGTTTTCGCGAAGTCCCCGAAACGCCAACGCGAATGGCAAACCCACCATTGTTCGATGCCATGAAGAGAGCACCGAACAAAAGGATAGACGTTCGCGTTGGTGTTTTGGGGCCTTTGTGAAAACACCCTATTCTCAAATTGATGTAAACGCCAACGATCTGCACACTTCCGCCTAAGGCTGCTTTTCCACGAGACGTTTGCGGACGCGGTTT
Source organism: Notospermus geniculatus (assembly GCA_002633025.1). Lineage (NCBI taxonomy): Eukaryota > Metazoa > Nemertea > Pilidiophora > Heteronemertea > Lineidae > Notospermus > Notospermus geniculatus. Next base: position 72,719 of record NMRB01002527.1, on the reverse strand, counting down.
CGGTGGCGGGAGCGGGTGCGGGTGAAACTGCTAAAGGGAAATACGTTGGCTCGAATTTTTCCACCCGCGCCCGCCTCCTATTCCGCGCCTGCAAACGTCTCGTGGAAAAGCAGCCTAAGTCTCAACCATAACCTCGATCTGAAGCTGAATGATGTGATGCAGACAACCCCACGACGTCACAGTGATTTCAAAGATGTTGTGTCAAGAGTAGACCACAGCTGAATCTGGACTGCATCACGTCGCTTGGCTTCAGATCAAGGTTTTGGTTGAGGGAGAAGTGTGCAGATCTGCGAAATCAAGAATCGTCTATAAATTGATGAGACTCCACTGTGTGTAATTGTAGGTCCCTCATTTGGCTCATTTAGGCCTACGCCCAAAAATTAAAAAAAAAGTGACTTGATGTTGTTTGTTGAAATTTTTGTTGAAATAACTCAGAATAATTGTACATGTATGATAGAGCCCCATTTTACCAACATCCTGTTCCTGTTTTCCCTGGCTTCCAATTCCCAAAATCCTAGTTCCACCCTAGGCCTATTCCCAAAGGAATTTTTTTGACGAAGTGTTTGCCAGGAGGAAATGCAAGCTCTGACAGGTCAATTTATTTTAGAGCAGAATGTCTGATCCATTGTGCTCATAACAAGTAGTTCTGAACCATACATTTGTTGTCTTGAGAATTTTAAAGCCTTTATATTTCAGCAATAGAAATATTGACTCATTTTCATGGGTGATTTACGAAATGATAAATATTCCTTCGTTATGGTAGCGATTTGGTGATCATTTTAGTAAACTGGGTCATATTAAAGGGCAATCCTCCGTGATATACTAGTAGTTTGTGCTGAACAATTTCCGTTAAAATTTTCGTTAAAATTTTCTATATCTAAGACTCTCTCGTGCCCCGTGTTCAACATACTTATTGTTTTAGATGAACACCACTGGTGACACCTGTATAGAAGTTCTAGAACATTGTCAAAATGAAGCCTATTATGTCCGGTCACATTATTTGATGGAAATCCACCTTTAAAATGTGGTCAAACACCTCTGACGTATCTTAACGATCTCAACTTTTCAACTCGGAATGTTCATTCATGTCTCTTGATTCATTTTTGAATGAGAATGTCACAGCTCCCTGTAGGGTTTGCTGTAACGTCTGATTTATTTTAAATTTTTAAAATTTCTTGCATATTTTGGCATTAAATCAAATAATTTAGATAATACTTTCAGTATAAGTTCAATATGTGGTTTTTAAATCTTCAAACGGGAGAAATGAGGTGTGTTGTCTATCACTTCGTGGGATAGCCATGACAGCCAATAAAGCGCCAGGTCCCGGGTTCGAATCTAGCCCAGGCCATGTAGGATAAATCCCTGGCTCCTCACATCTGTTGCACGGGACAGTAGGCCATGGTGCCTTATACTTTGTTCCTTTGCAACGGCAAGTAAAAGACTCCATCCAAGAGAGGTACATGAGTACATGTAGCTTGCAATCATCTTGCCCAACCAAGGCTTCCTGTCACTCCTACAATCGCTCCATCCACCCTTGCCTACCACCGTAGCATTTATCGCTCGCATTTGCCGCCCATGAGCGTGGCGGCTGAAGCAGCCAAACGTTACTGAAAGTGCGGTTTATGACGAAGATAGGAACATTGTGAGGTTTGGATCGATGAAAATCTCAAAATGAAGAATAATCTAATACGTTAATGCATGTTTTATTCACAAAACATTGGATTACACGCATTTATCATTGACAGTTGTGGGGGGGGGGTGCGGTCCATGGAACGACCTGTCTGCGAGCAGGATGACAAACGGTGGTCGTCAAGGGTGAAGGGAGTGTAGTTAGAAGGGCGGAGTGACCGGAGGCCTTGATTAGTCAAGATGCTTGCAATGGCCCTTTCCATATTTATCAGGGTCAAATGCTTTGGCTGCGACCCTGATGGAAATAAATACAATCATGTGACTTAGGTATGGTTGCAAAAACCCTCGTGTGAGCTCAGCAATGTCATGTTAGACTTTCGAAAGACTAAAGATGACTGCACATTTCCCAAAGACTTGCTCCTTTTACTGTGAAGTAGAATGCAGGAAATTTATACCCTGAGCCCGTTGTCAGTTTCCTCTGTAGCCTCTGATGGGGACTAGCTTCTCATGCCTGTGTTGTGTACTTAACTATGAGGAACCGGATGAACTACATGTAACGTCACGACGTGGCACTGCGATCGATGAGACCGAAGTTTCTTTTTTCAACGTGATTTCCAGTCATTTCCATTAACTTCTGGCGTGAAATAAACCCTATTTTTTCGGTCGCATGACATTAAAATTTACACCATCTTGTCGCGTATGAAAATTTCTGCAATTTCTTTGCTTTTTTCTTTAAAATAAAGAGGTAGGATGGCGATAACGGCAACGTCTTTATCTCATTTTTTCCTGTCGAAAAATGTACAGCAGATTTTTTCATGACGCAACGTCAGCACATAAAACGACGTCAATGACATCGGTTCGGTCTCATCGATCGCTGCGCCGACCTGTCGGGATAAACGGCACGCGGGTTCCTCATTGTGATGCCTTGATGCAAAAAAATCTTACCTGAACCGTGATCCGTCATCCTGTGTGATGCCTGTTCGTCGTCGCATGCGTTTTTCAAACAATCGCACAGTTTTCTGTGCACAGTTTTCTGTGCGACTGTTAGTACGCCCAATGCGTTTCCGTGTCCGTTGCCTCAGTGCTTCTACTCGCCAAACCACGCCGGAAGTGATGAGGCACACCAGCCCCACCTTCAAAAACCTGTGGATTGACCTAACGTGTCGGCTTAAAAATTGAAAATTTTTCAATCTTTTTTGGGCGCATTGCATCAACGCACAGCGGCTTGCACTCGGTCGAACCATCCAAAGGAAAAGCCATTGCCCCAACGTGCGTTGATGGATGCGGCAACGCACAGGATCTCGGATACAAAATTTGCGTAGGAATCGCGTTCGTTATACCCGTAGCCTAACTGATACTGGTATTTTATTTCCGTCACAAATGAGTGGTGGTATTCACTAAATTATAAACTGGATTCCTGTATCACTTCAGCGAAGAAGGCCTCCTCTACCTGTGGAAATGTCAGGCTGATGTCGCCCTAAAATCATCCAGCATCTTTCATAAGAAGCCTATCGTCAAGGTTGCCGTCGGCTACAACCATTGTGCATTTCTTACAAGAGAAAAGGATGTCTATTGTTATGGAAACAATGATATTGGCCAGCTGGGCATCGGTAACGAAGTCAGTCAGATGGAGAGCCCACAGAGGGTGGAAGACCTGAGAGGTAGGTAGGGTCCTCGGACATCACCTAGTCATCACACACATTATGGACTTAAAATGTTGGCACTTTTGTGTCAGTTGTGTTGCCCTGTACAAAATTACTGCAAGGGAAATATAGATCTCAATGGGCCGATTTTATAAACGATGGCTAAGATAACCATCGGGTTTCATCACCCCATAGTTGACAAACTGTTTGCTAACCGAAATAAATTTTTCGATTTTATGAATCGTTGATAGCCAAACATTCTAAAAGTAAAAATGTTTACTTTGATTAATTAGCGGTTTCCAGAACAGCCGATGGTTAAACCGAGGTTTATCTTAGCTATCGTTTATAAAATCGGCCCAATAGCAACTCCCTACCATGGTTACCACAGTCAATGCAATAGGAAGTAAGGTGGACCTTGAAAAAATGAAAATAGACCTATTTGGCACATTTGAGTGAAATTCCCAGCCACAGCGTGGCTCATATGAATCCTCCTTTGATAATCGCTGTATAAAGGTGCCGACAGGTCAACATTGCGTCAACTCACATCCACTAGCTTTCCGGCGATAGAAGCAACTCGGAGTGACTGATCAGTTGCCGATTTTGTCGACCTGAGTGTGCTTGCGTCTCCGAGCAACTGCCGGATCTGCTACATGTAGTTGAGCGTGTTGTTCGAGGTAACTGCCAGTTGCTCTGAGTTCCTCTCAATCGCTGAAATGTCGACCTGCGCGTGGTGGTTTTTAGCCCGCTTGGCCGCAAGGCCCAGCAGGGCTTATGCTGTGGTTGGGGTCGTTGAGTGGTGGTCCGTCGTGCGTCAGTCCGTACGTTGGTACGGCGATACGGCGGTACGTCCGTAAACTTTTGGCTCGTTAGCGCTCTAGCGCCTTTATTTTTGGACGAATCTTTTTTATCTTTGGTGGGTGTATATATGGGCCTAAGATCTAGATCGAGTTCGATTTTGTCCACGGTTGGATTCCTATTTTGGCCTCCAGGGGGCGTTTTGTGAAAAATTTCAAAGGGCTGTATTTTGATAATGGTTTGAACTATCATGTTGAAACTTTGTACACATGTACCTCTAGGTTACAGCAACCTACAGACAAAATTTTCGCGAAGTCTGATTCTTGACTTTGCCGCTAGGGGGCCAAAACCAAAATCACTGAAAGTACTGTTTCTCCCTTCCCAAGAGACGGATCTTTGTCAAATTTTTATCATGGGTATATCTAATAGGGATACATAAGATATAGTACTCGCGTTTTCAATTTGACCTACTTTTCAAGTTCACGGAGGTCAAAGTTCGCTTGAAATTACGATATTGGCTCTTTTTGTAACGGTTTGACCTATTGCTTTGAAACTTTGCACATATCTACATGTACCTCTAGGCTGTAACAACTCAGATGAATTTTCGGCAAAATCTGATTCTTGACTTTGTCTCTAGGGGGCCAAACTGCTTCAAGCCAAGCGGGCACAGTGCCATTGGCACTATTTTTTGATCTGCGATGGATCCGTCGATTTGCTTCAAGACGCAATGTCGACCTGTGGGCACCTTAAAAAGTGCATTCCAAATTTTCTTCGATAATGATACCTTCAAGTCTCATGTAATAGAAGGATGCAGTGCATCAAAGGAGATGTTGGACTCTGAGGGTTTCAACTTCACAGTTAATAGTGCCTGCGGTTTATTTGCAGGTTGCGGAGTCACAGATATTGATGTCGGAACAAACCACACTGCCGTGTCTTGTCATAATGGGGATGTCTTCTGCTGGGGTGACAATCGTGGCGGACAATGTGCTCGTAATGATTTGGCGAAGGTCTGCTCTCCGCAACTTGTGGTGATCATTGAAAGTACTGGACTTTGTGAGCATGGCGTACCAAAAGCAACAAGAAAGGTTAATATTTGTCAGATTGGCTGCGGAGAGAAGCATACACTGGTGTTATCGGATAATGGGGAATTGTGGACCTGGGGTTCAGGTTGTCAGCTTGGATTGGCGAAAATAACAGAGACATCTTCTCCACGAAAGGTTGAATATTTTGGTGGTCGAAAGGTGCTCAGCATAAGTTGCGGTGATTCGCATAGTGTAGCTTTGGTTAAAAAGCTTCCCAAGGTGCTGGGGAAAAGTCCACGGTCGCGGGCAAATACAGCTGAAATTTTGACTCATGATGATCAGCCTTCGACGTGTGCTAAGTGCAAGAAGGAGATTTACACCATTACGGAGGACAATGACGTTTGTGTGATAAGTTCGGAGCACCGCTGCAGTGCGGAGCGATGTCCGCTGGGGTTGGAAGTGGAGGAGGGCGAAAGAGCGTTGTCTAGAGGCAGCCCAGAAAAAACTAATGAAGCCGGTGATTCAGCTGACAGGACGAAAAAACAGTTATCGCCACAGAGAGTAGGGCGAAGTTTGTCAGATTCGGACGCCCTTCCTGGCAATAAACAGGACTCTAATTTTGAGCATGTGCCTTCCAAGCACAGTTTGTTGAAATCCCAGATGAGTACATTTCTGGATGAGGCAGAGGCTAAGGAGTTTCTTGAGAGGCAGTTGTCGGGAAGTTGTGAGGTTGATGTTGTCCAACAGCATAGGAAGAATTCGATGATACGGGAAAAAATTGAGAATTTATGGTCAAGCGTGACTCAGCCAGGTGCTGTGGTCAGTCAGGTGTCATCTGAGATAACGTCAATGACGACGAAAGTGGTGACGAACATTCGCCGAATGTCGCAAGGTTTTACGGGCAGCACTTACGAAGACTTGCCGAAGTCGTTCAGTCAGGATTCAGTCATGAATTCTAGTTCGACCGACACGTCCCCGCTGCGGGGCAAGTCGCCGTCGGATGTCTCTGTCGCATCCCCTGCTGATCAAGTTAATATCTACAGTCTGTCTCTTCGGGATTCGTCCGTTGAAACAAACGGTGGCGAGTCGGGAAAAGAGACCTCAGAATCTGCTGCTGCTGCTGCTGGTAAGGTTAACCCTGAGGATTTGTTGACACAGTTCGACGAAGGCACAGCATCAAATCCTGATGAAATCTTTGAGGCAAGTTCCGATATTGACGGTTCGAAACTCATGAAGGCAAAATTGGAATTACGCCTGTCGCAGGGGAGCTCCTTGTCGGGTAGCGACCCAACATTCACATCGTCGAAAAATTCACTTGATGATATCACCAAAGATGATTCAGTAAGATCGAGTAAGGAGAGCTTGGAGGTTGAACCCGCTAGTTCTGGAGTAAAGCAGCTGTCGGAGACTGGTAGCAAGGAAAGTTTGGACACTAGTCTATCTGATTCGTCAAAAAGCGAAAGTCCTGAAAAAAATGCAGTTGATTCGTCTAAAAGTGGCCGCCGTGGCTCCTTGTCAAAAATACTGCAAAACAAATCAGAACATATGAAGGAAAAGACTGTTGCTAGGCAGAAACCAGATCCCCCTTCATGGCGGAAGCTGCCAGTGCTGGAGAGGTCAGGGTCAAAGGATAAACAAGAAACACGGAGGATTACAGTGAAGAAGTTGACCGAAATACTCGCCGATTTGCCCCAAAAGTTGGAAGGTGAGTATTTGTCCATAAAGCCCCATTTCCACTTCAGCAGTTTCTGCCGTAGTTTTTTCGGCGAGTGCACGCATTGGGATAATTAACATGCCTGGTTAAACCACCAAACTGGGGGGGGGGGGTATCTTGGGACCTTAATAAGGCCCATGCTCTTTTCATTGCAGAGCCCGAGGGTGCCTGTATTGAGACAGAAGTGTGGAGTTGGGGACGAGGCAAATGTGGCCAGCTTGGACATGGAGATATGCTCGACAGGTAATTTCCATCCATTCCAAGTATTCACATGTGGAGCAAGAGAGTCGGAGATATCGTCTAGCAATTTGCTCTCGAACAACTGGTCAGGAGGTTGCGGGTTTGAACTGAGTAGGCCTAAGGCTTGATTCATACGCCGAACGTCTGCGACTGACGCACGATCAAATTTAGACGCCGTCATCATCATACAGATCAAACAGTTTTGAAAAGCCAACGTTTTGATGTGGAAGACTTATCGCAAGACCATTCGGAGCCCCAATATTGGATGCCGACAAAATCATCTTTCGAGCTTTTGTGTCAGACGCAGGGTCAGGCGCCGCGTCCTGAAAATTTGGTCACGCGTCGGATGCAGATGATGATGTCTGAAGTATGAATCCGGCGAAATTCTGCTGAGGAAGTCTTACTGCCCTGTGAGAAATTAACCCTCGTGCGGATTGCCTTGAGAGCATCTGGAGGCATTCACTAACAGGACTTCTTGATCGGTTGAATTACGATCTTTCACCAAAATTTGGAAGACGAACAGACCTTCTAAGAACATTGTCTCTTGTGTTTCAGACCCCAGCCTTGCTGCGTCAAGATACTCAGTAACAAGCACATTGTCAAGGTTGTCGCAGGGGCCAAACACTCGCTGGCTTTGACATGCAACTCTCAGGTATTGTCATATGTACCGTCATGCAAATCTCAAATCTCTTCTATTTCGTCGCTCTAATGCCGTAGCTAGCCATGCCTTGTTCGAAGTGGTTCCTGGTTTGAATGCCGAGATTACTACACCTACGCTAACCTTTAGGGGTCATCTGTCATTAGGTGTCATTTAAAGCGAATTGATAGCGGATTTTGTTTTCATTTGGCTGGTGTTTGTAAACACAAAATTCAGCCAATCAAAATGCACGAAAATTTCTTTGTTGACATTCTGGAGAAGTTTGTTTACATTTTTAGCTCACCTGTGGTGAGCTTATACGATGGCCGAGCGTCCGTCGTCCGTCGTCGTCCGTCGTCGTCCGTCGTTGTCCGTTAGCAGGGCACGTTTCGTAACCGCTGGAGCTATTGATCTGAAACTTGGTACATATATACCCCTAGGTCAGATGACCCACGACACCAAGTTTCGGTCCGATTCGACTCTCAGTTTGGCCACCAGGTGGCGGAAACCAAAAACACAAAAAGTACAATAACTCCTGAACTAATGACTAGATCATCTTCAAATTTTTATCATAGGTGTAGCTAATAAGGATACATAACATATATAACGGGTTTTTGATTTGACCTACTTTTCAAGGTCACAGAGGTCAAAGTTCGACAAAAGTGACGAACCTGCCACAGTTTGTCATTATTTCACCGAGCAACTTCATATCTTGCATAAACATGCATTGGAGGGGTACCTTAAAAAATACCAAGTTTTGGCCCGATTCGACATCCAATATGGCCGCCAGGTGGCGTAACCTGAAAATCAAGTAAGTGCTATTACTCAGGAACGGCCTGACGCAGAGTGCTCAAATTTGATATTTACCTCCATCTAGATGACCTTTACATGCATGTCAAATTTCGGCCTGATTTGACTTCAAACATGGCCACCAGGTGGCGTAACCCAAAAATCATCAAAGTGCTGTAACTCAGGAACGCCTTAACCCAAAGCGCTCCAATTTGCTATGTGGCCCCCTGCAGATGACCTTTATGTCCATGTGAAGTTTCGGCCCGATCGGACATCCAATATGGCCGCCAGGTGGCGTAACCCGAAAATCATCAAAGTGCTGTAACTCAGGAATGCCTTAACCCAAAGCGCGCCAATGTGCTATGTGGCCCCCTGCAGATGACCTTTATGTCCATGATTCACTTCTTGACTTGGCCACCAGGTGGCTAAAACCACAAACACAAAAAGTGCAATAACTCCTGAACTAATGACTGGGTCATCTCCAAATTGTTATCATAGGTGTATCTAATGAGGATACATGACATATGTAACGGGTTTGTGATTTGACCTACTTTTCAAGGTCACAGAGGTCAAAGTTCAAAATTTTGTCTTTAGGTGACACGTTTCATGGCTATTTGACCTAATATATTCTAACTTGGTGTGATCAGGTGTCTGGGTACCCTCTGTACCTGGAACTCAAGCCTTGCTCGGGAACATTTCGATTGAACATATTGTCGACATTTGTTCTTCTGGTACATTCACCCAGGTGAGCACATGGTCCATGGACCATTTCATTTGCTGAAAATTCATCCCCTTTCAAATTCGATTTCTATATCAAATTTTTTCGCTTTTGATTCGCTTTAAATGGCCTTGGCCTTAGCTTTGTGACCTTGACCTGAAAATCTTCAGGTCGTATTGCCAGTTGCTAAAACCCTAGTTCATACTCCGCGGCACGACCATCATTGGCGATCTCACGTTCGACGTCGACCCTGTCGCCCGATTTGGTCGGCATCTGATCGCGATACTGTAATTACTTGAGTCATTTCATAATGCGTCGCTGTCGCTGAAGTACATGTACGCTGGAATATGAATCAACCCTGCGAAGTCGGCGTCCAGATTTTGATCGTCTGGCAGACACCGATGGTCATGCGTCGAAGTATGAACTAGGCTTGAGACTTTCTGCTAAAACTTGAATGATTTCCTTGAAACTAATTTCAGGTCTTTGCATGGGGGCATAACGAACATTACCAACTTGGACACAACGAATCACCGACTATTACACCAAACAAGATCAAGGGCTTGAACAACTGCTTGATATGGGACGTCTCGGCTGGGCAGTCCGAATCCCTTCTCTCCGCCTACCAGAGCAGTCACCAACCAGAGATTTACTTCTGTGGTATACAAGACAGGTTTGTTACCGTTTTCTTCAATTTTAAAGCTGACGTGAACGAACAAAAAGCCCCCATGCGACGAGCAAGAGAATTGCAAACGCCCAGCAAACACCTGCAACGAAGGCTCAGAACATGATAGACCCCACGACGCCAGGAGGGCGCCACCTTATCTGCCTTCAGGCCACAGAGCTGTCAACATCTCCGGATAAATGTACCTCTTACACTACTCAAAGAAAAAAAATTGTGGTCATTTAGACGGGAGTCGAACCGTCGACCTCCGGATCTGTAATCCACCACTCTATGCACACGGCCAATGCGCCAGCTGACAGAGACATGATTTGTGTTTGTCATAGACGTAGGCCTTCGACTTACGTAATCATACTACGAATAAGAGAAAACATGAGAAGTCTTTCAACAAGTTCGGTGGCCGAATGGGGATGACGGTGGAAGACAGATAAACAAAGCGGGGGTTCGATTCCCAGCTGGGTGAATTTTTTTCCTTTCAAAAAGTGTTCAGCAGGAGCTCACCAGAGGATGTTGACACCTCGAAAGCTCGAAGATAAATAAGGTGGCGCCCTCCTGGCCTCGTGGGATCTATCATGTTCTGAGCTTTCGTTTGAGGTGTTTGCAGGGCGTTTGTAATTCTCTTGCTTGTCGCATGGGGGCTTTTTGTTCGTTCACGTCAGCTTTAATGCCAAGCTATGCACATTTGAATAAGATTGTCATGAGAGCCTGTCTGTAATATAAACGCTTTGCAGAATGGTTAGCTTTGACAGGGAGTAAAACGTGATTCATTCTTGAGACGCTTAGCATCTGCATCTGACAGGGTTCCCACACAGTAGGGAAATCTGGAAAAAGTAGTGAAAATTTTAAAAACTTTCCCGGTAGGGAAAAAGTAGGGAAAATTACTTCATCGCCATCAAAAGCTGGAAAAGGTAGGGAATTTTAGTGACCTGCCATTTTAAACCATTCAGAATGAGCGTAACTGATGCCGTCGGCTCGATTTTCTGAAATTATGGAGTGCCCATCCAGATGGACATGGAGGGCATCATCCTCCTGCACAACTAGTTAGTAACCACATCAATGATTTTCAGCATGTGCGATCAGGTTTTAGAACGTTCAGACCCTAAATCTTGGGGGAAAAGCCCGCGGAAATTGGTAGGGAAAAGGTAGGGATTTTGTGGGGATGAAAAGGGTGGGAACCCTGATCTGAGACGTGACCAGGTTTACAGCCGACATTGTCACGCCACCGTCCGGCCAGCGTTTCGATGAGGCAGAATTACCGCTGGACTAAAAATCATGTGTCAGATTTTTTTTGCGTGGAACATGGCATCCTGCGTCGGTTGCCAGCTCGCACAGAAGAGTATGAATCAGGCCTAAGGGCTGATTCATACTCGCTTGCGGACCGTCAAGCGCATGAAACGGATCGCAGGTTTCCACGACGTGAATGTGCACACGCAGTGAAATTGATCATAGTCGGCGCAAAATCCGGACGGAGTATGAATCAGCCTTAAGGGTCACATATGCGCAGAACCGTGAAATGACGAAAATTATGATCTGATTCCTGATGGTGAAGGGCAGTACCTTATCCAAGTACCGGTAACCACAACTCCTGAGAACCACTCTTTAGCTAAGGTACTGTCACCCTGAGGTAGTTCTCAAAACGTCCTGCCCCATCCCCAAAAAATTGTAAAACATGGTAGAACGCATAACGTTGGCCAAATAATGCCTCTAAGTTCTGGAGCAGCTTCCCGTCCGAGCCCGTCCATGAGGTTTGTAAAAAGACTGTCAAAAGTTGCTACTACGTCCACTCCGTTCGCACACAGTTTGAACCCGTTCGGCAACATTTTCAAGAACGAACTGAGAACTAGCTCAATGTGATGGGGACATTAGTGCTAAAGACCCTGCCACCTTCCTCTTTCTAGGTTTATCACTGGACTTTTATCAGGCACTAAAATGGGGTAAGTTTGCATGCAGGGCTCCCGCGGATCCTTAAAAAGCATTAAAAGTCAGGAATTTTTGTTTTTCAGAATTAAGGCCTTAAAAAGCCTTAAATATAGCAGTTTTTTACTCAGTGGCCTTAAAAAGGCCTTAAATTTGATGTAGCTTCAGTTTTGAATTTTCATTAAACCGTTTCCCCTTCCTAACGACGTTTTTATTCATATCAGTTGAAAACCGCCCAGTCGTCAAAATCGGGATCCCGCCCTCAGCCCTTACTTTTATGTGTTCTTTACAACATTCTCCTGCGTTAATATTGCACAACCTACATGAAAACTCCTGACAACTTGGCCTTAATTTTTCCCCGGATTGGCCTTAAAAGCCTTAAAAAGGCCTTAATTTTGCTCACCAAAAAGCCGCAGGAACCATGGCATGGTATATGTGACTGATAATGATACACATGTGCATTTTGTACATGTATAATCTTGGATAAAAGTCACAGCAGCTAAACAGTACAAGTTGAGTGAGTTTTGCTGATTTGCTTGCTTTTTTTCACACTACTGATAATAAAGCTTTATATTTTCTGTAGGACAGATAGAATTAACATTGCCTTGGAGTAGTTCTAATAGTGTCTTTGAAACTTCTCTGAAGCTTTAAAAATGCATTTTCCTTCTCAGCTTTTCTGGAACAATGGCATTATAACTTCTGTCAAAGTAGTAGTGAGGGCTGTGCCTGCTATGGTTGAGGTTGCAGTTTTAATTCCCTGCCAAGGGGCAAGCAGACTAGAAATTTGGGAACGAGTTCAGAATTCCCGATCAGTGCCCAAAAAAGGTCATCGATTGATGGAATAAGCCGCATTGTACAATAGGGTTTCCATTGTGTGCCTTGGAGTAACGTCACTTCCGATCGGCAATTCTAAACTTTAGCCAAAATTTGTATGCCACCTGTCTCCTTCAGCAATTCCCAGTTTGGCCAATTATACACAAAAAATCAGGCAACTCAGTGTGCCATTCCCACCGGTTCTTCTGGTTTTCTGTTGCAAAGTTGCCCACCAAGTCCAGTAGACCTACTAATACCATACTATACTAGCAGTAGAATTTTGACTTTGGTGCAAAATGTTGTGAGCCAAATTCATAAAGGGGGTTTAAGACTTAATAGAGTAGACGCATGTAACTTCGTCAAATGCATGGTGGAAGTGTGTGCATTTAGTGAAGTTACACGCATCTAAGTCTTAAACACCTTTTATGAATATGGCCACGTGGGTTTAAATCAAGGCTGGGCCTTTCGGCTCGAACTGCACAACAAACAAGTTTTACCTCCTCATCTCCAAATTTCATGTCTCCCCTGAAATATTAGCCTTCCATTTGTATTGCTAGAAAGAGGCGGGGCAGTTGGAATTGCTGATGTTTTTATCGTAGCAAACTGATTTTACATGCCTATCTATGATTTCCATCATTGATTTTCTTTTCTTTTTTCCACCAAAAGGAGGTATGCACGTTCCTTACTCTCTTGTTGTTGTTCCATTTTGTGTTAGATTATTCACTCACCTAGTTCCAGCATCGTCATAGCAGTACTTGGTGATTTGTGCCTTTTGAAACGGACGAACGAATCAGAAATGTTGGTACAAGTGTGCGCCCTTGCAGAGTCTTTTAGGTGGCCCAATAAAACCACGTCCTATAAGGCTGACTTTACATCGGATGACACGAGACACGAACACACTGGCGAAGAAAGGTTTCATGGGGATGGATCCTTTGTGAAGCCATTGTTCGCCTGCGTGTTCGTGTCATCCGAAGTCAGCCTGAAGCCCAATTTATACTTCGACGCACGACCATCGCCGGCGACCGACGCGTGTTCTTGCGTTCGACACCGACCCCGTCGTACGATTTGGTCGGCGTCCGATCGCGAGGCTGTAATTACTTGAGTCATTTCATAACGGGTCGCCGTCGCTAAAGTACGCTGGACTGTGAATCAATTCCGCGGAGTCAGCGTCCAGATTTGATCGGGCGTCGGACGCCGATGGTCTTGCGTCAAAGTATAAACTAGGCTTTAGGGAGTAACATAACAATATGGTGGTCTTGTCAGGAAATCAGCTTACCTAAGAGCTTGACTTTGGTTTATGGTATTGTGGCCGTCTTATGCAAGGGCAGTGCTGCACCAATAGCTGATGAAATTGATGTAGAATCACTGGCCTTGTCATGGCGTGAGACCTATGAAGGCCTCAGCCACCCCTCACAAACTCAAATATTGGCCCGTATTTTAGAATGCTCCTCAACGTAAAGGAGTTCCTCAAGGCTATTGTTCTCAACAGGAGAACAACAGCCTTGAGGAACTTGATCCTTTACGTTGAGGAGCATTCTAAAATACGGGCCTACATGTTCATTAATCCTTTGGTGTATAAGAACTCACGGATGTTACTGTTGTCCTTTGGAGGTGTGAGGGGTCTGTTTATGGCAAATTAAATATACTGTGGTCGGGGAGTTATGCCGGAGTGGGGGCAGTTCTAAAGGCCTAGAATTACGTAGGGCTATACGGAAGGTACGGGCCAAAAGCAAAGATTGGGTTTAGGGGCATGTCTCAGGATCATTCATATTAAAAACATGAAACCAACATCGTGGTTATATTAGTCGTAGGACACGGCATGACCAAGTGATATGGTAATAGCAAAATGGGTGGATATGCAGTCCACTCTGGCATAACTCCGGAAATACTTGTGCAGAGCACAGGACCCAAATTGTAAAAGTCTCTGTCAACAATTTCATTTTTGGTGGGTTGATTCATGTTGGACATCTTCACCACTCATTCCAAACTGCTCTTCCAGCTCACAGCACCAGGGTTGTTACAAGTGAGTTGTAACAGAATGTTTCAACGGGTAACCAGTATGCTCAACTCTCATCTATAATTTGAGTGCATGAGCTGGTTACCACTTTGATCAGGAAAATTTCGATAATCTTTGTGTTGCATGCTCTGTTGATTATAAAAAGATTTTGCCGTACGTTAAAGGAGTTAGACGCCGAAGTTGTAAACAAGCTGGTTTGTTTACAAACATGGTCGGCAAACTAGTTTTATTCCTTCGTAAAGGTGGCAGCACCAGTAGCGCCCGTGATCGTTAGACTGGTGCCCGGTCCAATGCAACTCACTCACGATATTCACGTCAATACATATCACCAACAATAGGTGGCAGCACCGCAGGCGTCGTGTGGATAGAGAACCAGTGAGTGAGTGTTTACAACTTCGGCGTCTAACTCCTTTAAGTCATGTGAGTGTGGATGTAATCAGAATCTTGTAGAATTTTCATGATTTTGGAATTTACGCTTCAATTCTACAATGTCAGGGCCATATTTAGCTTTTTGGTTCTTTTTGCCGTTTTTTGCCCAAAATCCGCATGAAAATCACGTTTTTTGGTTGGCGGGGGGGGGGGGCAACTGTCCCCTGCCC
>NMRB01002527.1:15260-57467 GCA_002633025.1 Notospermus geniculatus | reverse complement strand
TTAAGCCCAGTTCACACTGCCACGATTCCGACCACGATGCCTCTACGAATCCTCTGAAATATTTTCGTAGAGGGATCGTGGCCTTAGTGTTACAATGGGTGCGGATTATCACGAAAAACAAGAAGTCTGTAGGAAGGCATCACGAAGCCTATAGGAACACCACGAAAGCATTTCGTAGAGGCATCGTGGTCGGAATCGTGGCAGTGTGAACTGGGCTTTAGGCAATACCGTAGTACATGTGTCTGCAATACGTTTGACTTCACCATTGGGCACTAACACTGACCCTTACCATTAACCTGCAACCTGCACTTTTATACCAACCTGCCTGCACTTGTGTTGCATAAGGCATGACATGGGGAAAAAGATTGGCAATTGCAGGAAAACCGTTGTTGTGAAAACAAGCCTTGTGTTTTGTTTTGCAAGTTTTGTCAGTGTTTCTGCAAATGTTGTCATTGACTTCGTCATATATCCAAAATGAAGCACAAAAAACGACACACAAAATGATAGTTTAAGTAAAGTCGTCTCCGATATTCGCAACTTTTCGACCCCGAACGGGGTCTTCCTCAGCCACTTTCTAGTAGAAATCTCATCACTTCTGGGATTTCTACTAGAAAGTGCCTGAGGAAGTCCCCGTTTGGGGTCGGGAGACGACTTTACTTATACTGTCATTGACTTAATCATACATGTCATTCTGAGCCTTATGATGATTTGACCCCTACTTACTTCCA
This sequence comes from Notospermus geniculatus, assembly GCA_002633025.1. Lineage (NCBI taxonomy): Eukaryota > Metazoa > Nemertea > Pilidiophora > Heteronemertea > Lineidae > Notospermus > Notospermus geniculatus. The sequence goes on along the minus strand of NMRB01002527.1, from coordinate 56,739 downwards.
CGTAATGGTTCCTGTGTCACTCCATCAAGTGCGTGTCAAATTCGTGAATGCGAACAGTGAAGAATTTTGAAAAATACAGTTCAGGAGGCCTACATGCAGTGCATGGATACACACTAACCTTGGAGGAATTGTCAGTATAATTCCTCCAGGCACTAACGTACTGTACTGGACAGACAGGTACACACAAAAGTACTGTACTGGACAGACAGGTACACACTAACGTACTGTACTGGACAGACAGGTGCACACTAATGTACTGTACTGGACAGACAGGTGCACACTAATGTACTGTACTGGACAGACAGGTGCACACTAACGTACAGTACTGGACAGACAGGTCAGGAACCACATTTCTGATACAAAACAAATAAAAAGTTTGTTTGAAAGTAAAACTCTTTTCTCTCCTTGCATAATAATATTGCATCAAATTTAGGCTTCAGGCTCGAAGCTACCAAACGTGAGTGACTTTCTACTAAATCAGCCGCATAACATATTTTCAGTACATTACATGTAGCTAACACAGCATGAGTTCGGACACATTGAGTTCCGTTGCGAATGCTTGAAGATGACCAGTTGGAAATTCCTAAGATTTTGTTCTTTAATGGATATTATGTCATGCATGCTACATCAGTGTTCCAAAGGGAATTAATCTGCCTGAATTCCCCCTCGGCCTAACACCAGCAAACCGTTATTGCCGTCAGGCTTGTTTATTTTTCATTTGTTCTTGGATGATGCAATTCTGTTGATTTTCAGATGAGGAATATTTCCATGCATGCAACATGAAAAATTCATTGCTTTGGTGATGACTTGTTCTGTAGCTCCAGTTTCCTTCTGCATTCATTTGTGTTACATATTGCAGCATTGCGTTACAGAGTACAATACGGCATCCATGTGTGTTACATATTGCAGCATTGTGTTACAGAGTACAATGCGGCCGTGATATCCTGTTCAGCTTAAAGGGCCACATTATTGCCACTTTTTGTCGCCAGCCGGCGCCACCGGCTTGATTGTATCATTCTCCAATAAAGTCTGGCAACATCTAAGCGCGACCCAATGGAATGCGGAAGTCAGGAAATGAGATAGGAATTTGCGGTTTTCAATAATGCGTTTGACCTGCGTAACCGGTGATGATCCTTTGCACACTATTGGGCAGCACTACTGTTTGTATAGTCTAATCGCATTGTTGATCAGTTATTCAAGAGTTGTGTGTGATTAAAGATCCGTGGAAAATCCAACTAATACATTGCCTAAAGGCGCCGCTCCACGTGACAGTTTTCTGTCGAAAGTTTGCTGTCAGATAGTCAGTTATTGCTGTCGGACAGCAAGTTCGATAGAAAACTGTCACGTGGAGCGGCGCCTTAACTTCTGCATTCCATTGGGTTGCACTTAGATGTTGCCGGACTTTACCGTAGGTTTGCCTTTCACCCCAGGGTTGGAGAATGTATGATCATAAAACAATGTATACGTGGATACCCTAGGAATGAGATTGAGAGTACATGTAATTACTCTACATGGGGGCGAGGTTAATAAGTGGTAGTTTAACAACATTGTCAATAGAGGTCTCCCTTAATGCGGGTATGTTTAGCGCAGGGTAGGGAAGGAATACTGTGCCCTTTAAATATCAAATGATGTGAAGCTGTGAAGGTCCCCCACCACATCTCAGTTCAAACCCTCTGTTTGGAATGCTTGCCACCTTCCAGCACTTCCCCCACACTTCAAAGATTGCACCAATTTGCCTTATGAGCTACATTGCTGGGACCCATTATTTGCTGGGACACACAATGTCGGAGTGCAGCTGGCTTGGAATTACTTGCACCCTACCCAAAATTTAGGCTTTGTATCCTGGTTTTCTGCAAAAATCAGTGGCATGGACAGATTATTTTGTTGAGTTCATATCTGCTTGACTTTGTGTGCATGACACAGGTAGATATCTGTTGTATTTTCTGTGTTTTTCCTGAATTTACCAAAATCCAAACGACACCCCTTGTATTGAAAGATGAACTCGTCACTATGGATACTATGAGCCGTATTTTAGAACGTTCCTTACGATTAAGGTCCACCTTAAATCTATTGTTTTCGATGGATTTACAATAGACTTAAGGTCGACCTCAACATTAAGGAACGTTCTAAAATACGACCCCATAACTACATGTAGAAGGAACGCCAAATGCAGGTCCACACGCCATTCGTGTTCCAGGGTCCATAATTAAATCAAATACTTCCTCTTTGTTCCATTTAAAAATACTGGTACTTGGAAGTTGTTCTTTTCCGCAACCAAAACTGATTAGTACAGTCAACGTCGCATATAACGGCCTTGCGTATACCGGACAATTGCCTATAACGTACTGAAACTGGAATCCCGGTCCTGTTTTACAATGCATCGGCCATATGCATATAACAGACTTTGCATATAACGGACAAAAGTTGCTGGTCCCAATCAGTACGTTATAGGTGACGTTGACTGTATATCAGCATTTTGCATCTGTTGGAAAAGTAATGACAAAATATTTCCCCATCGAAGTCGGGATTAAAGAAATTCCATGTGTACTTTCTCAGGGCTGTGTGTTCATCCAAGCTCTTCCAAAGGAAGCAGTCATATTCACTTTCACTGTTTCTTGTGTACTGTCAGCTTTGTACAAAAAACTATCCTTGAAAATTCTACTCTTACACTTCTGGGCCTGGTTGCACGAAACTCACGACAGCGCTATCTTGGTGTTAGCGCTAACTTGATGTTAAATGACGTAAAAGAACAATGGATTTTTACGTCATCTAACATGAAGATAGCGTTAACACCAAGATAGCGCTGTCGTGAGTTTCGTGCAACCAGGCCCTGAATAGCACTCCGTATATTCCAAAGCACAGTATCACTATCAGGATGGCGTTAGGTTGATACTGTAGTTTTGTGGTTCCTACAACATTTTTCCTGTTTCATTTACAGGACAGAATCTGTGGTTCAAGCCGAATATGTGCCAAAGCGGCTAAGCCAGCTGAAAAAGGTAGGCCGATCATCTGAAAATAAGGAAAAGTTTGTATCATGTGTACCATCTCTGAAGGCCGCACTGCTCATCTGGACTGCTCAGGGCTGGGGTCCTTCCCCAGAAAAAAACTCTGATAGCCTATTGGTTGTCACGTTCGCTTAACAAGTGGCAGGTCCCGGGTTCGAATCCAGCCCGGGCCATGTGGGATTATATTCCCGGCTCTTCACGTCTGTCGCATGGGAGAGTAAGCCGTGGTGCCTTGACCTTTGTGGCGTGTGATGGCCTCCTCCGTACTTACCAGGGCCAATAATGCTATATAGCGTCGGTCCTGACGGAAAAATGTAATACACCCCTCAGGCCACCCAACGTTCCTATATTTCCTATAATTCCTATATATTCACCTACCCTCCTCCTATATTTCCTATATTCCTATATTTCCTATATATTTGTTATTTTCTCCTATATTTCCTATATTTTCACCATATTTATTCGAAAGAATTGAACAANTTGCAGCGAAACCAGGGCGAATTTATGTGTAATTTTTGGAGGCTATAAGGCCTATACGTGTAAGATTGTCCTTTCCAAACGGCAGGTCCTGCCATGCAGTAATAAGCGAGAAATCGGCGAAAGATTTTACTCACCGGTGGCGGAAAAATTTGTCTCCGCCGACATTTTTGTACGGTAACTTAAGTTACCGTACGTCGTGGTCCAGGGGTGCTTCTTTTCAAAAAAATTTGTTCCTAAAATATGCCCCACAAATTTTAAGAGGGTGGCCAACATGCCTTGGGTGGGCAAGTCAAGGGTGGTAAACCAATGTCAGATACCTTTTCTATCACTGGATTCCTATAAATTTCCTATAAAATTTGTTTACAATTCCTATAATTTTCCTATATATTTGCTTGGAAGCTCCTATAATTCCTATATTATTTTGGTCAAAGGTTGTTGGGTGGCCTGACCCCTGCCCCTTGCTAGCTATGCCCCTGTTTTGCCATTATCTTCAAATCTTTGACCACGATAATTACATTGGTTTTCGTTTCTCTGGCAGGTTGGCTGGGTCAAGCAAATCACGGCAGGTTCACAGATGTGCGCAAGCATCGTCGACAAGACATCAGGCCTGATAGCTTTATTGCACGAGTTCTCGGCTGGTGAACGAAACTTCTTCAACCAACTGGAAAACATTTACTTATCTGTGATACGGCCACTCATCAATACGGATTCATATTCGGCGGTGAATTCTTCAACATGCGGCGAGGCATTAAAAAGTCTGTTTGAAGCTTTTGCTAACGTTATGAACATTGTACGTTACAGTATTTTAATCCATTTTTTTCTGGGTTTTGATATGTGCAATTTTGAATTCGTCCAAAGTTTGATAGATTTCTGTTGCCCTTGCAGTATAAAGAGTGGAATGGTCAAGTTCAATTTTAGATAGAAATGGCAGATATGTCATTATACAAAGTACAAAGTAGAAGGTTAATTAGCTGATGAAGCGACGTCAGGTCAATACTGAAAGTAGAAGGTTCACCACGTCTTTTACAGTGTCATGTCATGACATCAGCTCCACGGATTCACCATTGCCTCCATCGCTCAGGAAATTTTTAGTAATCAACGCTCTCTGTTGCAGGTTGGCATCAACATAGTTCAAGTGACTCAAGTGATTCAAGGCTACCTGTCTGTTTACAACATCTATATGATATCACACCCTGAGGAAATGATACAAATTTTTAACCAATATTCCTGCTGCTTTGGAGATGTACTTGCTATGGGTTGTTTTGAGTTCTTAGCAAAAACCTCGGGGTAAGTTACCGACGTGCCCGATGAAAATGGGTGTGGCAGGGTAGTATACATGTACATGGTAAAGGCCTTCATTTGGGGGTGATATACATGTCTGTTGCAGAACCTGATGCAGTAAAACAACTAGTATAAATTTATTCTTATTTGTGACCCACCACAGCAAAACCAGTCGCATGTCGCTCAGAATAAGAAGGTGAGCCTCAACGAACTAAGATGACACCAGAAGAGAATGGAAGAAATAGATTATTTCAGATTTCATAACGGACAGACAATATTGAAACTGACAAACATTTGGTCCCAACCTGCCAAGCTAAGAGCGACATGCGACTGGCAGGGTTGGACCTACCATTACCGGTACTTTTTTTAGCCAAAGTAAAGAAAATCCCTATTGAACACACTGTTGTGAACAATAGGGATTTTCTGTACTCTGGCTAAAAAAGGTATTGGTACATGTAGGTCCAACCCTGACTGGTTCTGCTGTGGAGGGTCACATTTATTATTACAAATTGCTGTTCTGCTTGCGCCAACAATATTCTAACCGGGCATAAAATAATTCTTATAAATTCCCTTGCATTTTGGGCAATTACTTCCTCTTATCCTCGTTTTTTTCCCCAGTTGCACAATATAAAAGCTCACTCTCAAAATTCTTCTGACCACTATGGTTTCATATTCAGTTCATTTCTGGAGAAACTTCAAGATGTATTCTCCGAGCTCCTGGAGGAGAGTCGAGTTGACAAGATGAACTACGGGGTTACATTCCGACGGCTGATGCAGATCCCGTTACGCAGGCTCAAAGACTACAAGAAACAGCTGAAGAAATTTTCCATGGACACAGAAGAGGTACGTGAGGCATGTGTGTTGTGCACAATATGGTGAAGCATCGCAGCGTTCTAGCCAGGCCAGTTTTACAAGGCGGTACCACCCTGTTCAAAATTCAGAGGTCATTTTACCGCCCTGTTTAAAAATGTAACTTGCAATGCATTTTCTATTAGATCACCCTGTTTGAATTTCACTCCCGCCCTGTTTGAAAATCCAGGGCCTTAGAATCATAAGAAAATGCAGTCATCCTGCCCTGTTTGGAAAAATTTCTGGCTAGAACACTGCATCGGCATGATGTTTTAGACAGCATTGCAAATTAGGTGTCTCAAAGGAGAACATTCTTCACCCTTGGTGGAAATCATTTCTCTTTAGAATTTTTTCCAGTAGGAGATGCCACTGTTTTGAACCAATCCTAAGGGCACGGAAGATACAGAAACCAAAATTTCTCTTCACAATTTTTGCATTGCCGTAAGATGCCAAGGCAGACCACTATCTTTGGCTTCAGGGACCCTATTCACGAAGCTGTCGTAACTTAAAGGAGCTGGACGTCCAAGTTGTAAACACTCACTCACTGCTTGGAGGAATTATACTGTCAGTATAATTCCTCCAAGCTCACTGGTTCTCTATCCACGCGACGCCTGCGGTGCTGCCACCTATTGTCGGTGATTTGTACTGACGTGAATATCGTGAGTGAGTTGCATTGGACCGGGCACCAGTTTAACGATCACGGGGCGCTACTGGTGCTGCCACCTTCACGAAGGAATAAAACTAGTTTGCTGGCCACTGTTTGTAAACAAACCAGTTTGTTTACAACTTGGACGTCGAGCTCCTTTAAGGAGTGCGTAAACTATTGTCCATTGGTGGGAAACCTATTGTTCACTATCAGCCTGACAAAGCAGGGGCGGATCCAGGATTTGGAAAAATAGGGGGCGCCCTGTACTAGGAACTTTGAAATTTCCGCCCAATTCCAGAATTTCATGGTCGATTTTACAGATTTGCTGGCCAAAATGGGAGACGTGCACCCGGTGCGCCCCCCTGGATCCGTGCATGCAAAGGATTTGCCTACCATTCAAGTTCCGGGGGTTTAGTGAATAAGGTCCCAGCTTCCTATGCCCCAGCCCCCTTCCTCCAGGTCTTGTTATCACGGACTGAACGCGAGAGGACCAGGGGACTTCACACTTCTTGTCAACATTTTTATTTGGTCATTATCTCCGCAGGACACAGATGAATACGAACACCTGATGTACACCTGTGCATTATGGGATGCCCTGATCGAGTCCGCCAAAACCGAACACACCAACTGCGAGAACACACGAATATTCTGGGAAGCCAGTCCGACGAAACTGGTCGAGTCGTTGCGTGGAAAGGGACGGCGACTGATCCGGGAGAGTAAAACTAATCCCCTGACCCTATACAATGCGGGACGATTTGCAGCACACTGGTTCTTCCTCTTCAGCGATGTTTTTGTACATTCACATGTGAGTCAGGATTTTCACTAATACTGAAAACTTGTCCTTAACAAAAGCTGACGTGGTCCCAAATCATGCAACAAGGATAAAAAACTTTAGGTCTCAGAACACACAGAAATTATGGGCCGTATTCAAAAAGGGTTATCATCGCGTGATCAAGACTTAGACGCGTGTAACTTCACTAAATGCACTCACTTCCACCATGCATTTGACGAAGTTACACGCGTCTAAGTCTTAAACACCCTTTTTGAATACGACCCTACTTGTCGAGCAATGCTGACTTCTACATTGTACTCCATACCATTTTCGTTTCTTTTAGTACTCTTCAACAGAAGTATTCCCCCTGAATCTGGTCTGGATTGAAGCTCTGTCCGATTCCGACCAAGTTTCGTAAGTCGTTTTACTGGCTTTAAATGGCGTCGTTTTCTGATTTCTATAAACTTTGTCTTGAATGAATTAAACGTCGTGATTAAGATGCTTGAAAAATATTCCTTTAATGAGCGAATATGAGCAAGATTTCTTCAAATGGTATTCTAGAAAATTCTTGATCATGCAGAAATTTTAAATATTATGAATGTCGTTTGCTTCAGCCTGTTTCACAAAGTGATCAAATTTTTGATCAAATTTTCTTGGTATGCGGAATATGTGTTTACACATAGGTGATTGAAAGCCACGGGCCCATAATTTGCATAATTCAGAAAATCTGATTAAATTTTTGATCAAATGTTTTGAATATGCTGAATATTTACACGTTGATGATTGTTTGAAATCTGTGGGCCCTGAAGTTGGCATAATTCAGAAAATTTCATTGAATTTTTGATCAAATTTTCTGGATATGGCTTACACGTTGGTGGTTGTTTGAAAGCCATGGGCCCTGAATTAGTATATTCAGGAAATATGATTAAAAATTTGAGGGTGTGAAACAAGCTGTAAATGCTTGCTGCTGAATGAGGTATTATATATCGTAGCTGGTGTTGTAAGAAACAACGTGAAAGTCTGCTCCACACTTAGATTTGATTTCGGTCCTCAGTAATTTTGATTATTTCAGGAATGCAATTCATATGATAACACCAGAAGATCACCTGACGTTAATTGCCCCGTCTGCTTGTGAAAAGGTACATATGATGATGTGGCATCAAACAGTGCTATAAGGGCCAAAAAACACATGCAGATTCGATCCGATTGACCACATTCTGGACCGGATGTGTTCCAAGTTTTTGGGTAGCGTTTAAAACAACATGTTAATCTGGTCACATTCTGACTTCAAATTACCTTTGTGGAACTCTCCACAGCGGTGTGGTCAGTGGAGGTAGAAAAAACACATCATTGTGCATGCGCGCAGGTAGGATGAATCCGGATTCGGATCTCGTGCGTTTAGACATGTTAGACAAGGATTTTAATCTGGTCGTCTGTGGTCCAATGTGGGTTTGGAACCAGCAAAATCGGTGGTCTGTTTTAAATCCTGATTCGACCGCATTGGACCATTGGGTAGTGCAAGAGTTTTGAATCCCATTTAGATTTTTGCCTGTCGTCTAAACAGCCCTATAGTTACATTTGCTTTATTTCTTCTTGGTTGCCCTTGATGGTAACACGATCATTTGCACCCGCTGAGGCATAGCTAATTGGTGTTGTGGGCTTCCCAGTGCTTGATTTGCCTATTTGGCCAACAGCCTGTTTTAAAGAATCGCTGCCGCTATGTAAAATCCAGTCATGTTTATTTCAAAACATTCTACGTTTCAGTCCGACTGGCTCTGGGCCATCAACCATGCGATTGACAAGGTGCTGATCGAAACCAAGAATAACACTGGGAAACGAAACGCCGTTGGCGGCCATGTTACCCCGCCAATTAACAGACACGGTATCATCCACACGTTCGTTAGGAGTGGCCCGTTGAAGGACACCACCTATAGGGGTTCCTGGTACTTTGGGAAAATGAATGGGACGTGAGTATGACCGTGCGTGTGTGCTATAATTAAAGTTAAAGTTAAAGTTGAAGTTAAAGTTTTGGGTTTATAGTCTGATATCAACAACGGTAGAGGTTCTCACCTGACTTTACACTTTAACCCCAGTCTGTCCTGAAACCTTCCAGTAGAACTCAATCCGAGCATTCCGACCGGTACCCATTTATACACCTGGGTGGAGAGAGGCCAGTGAGGCAAAGAGACTTGCCCAAAGTCTCACGCCCAGTGGGATTCGAACCCGGGACCCTCTGACCGCTAGTCGGAGGCCCGAACCAGTACACCATCGTGGCTCCCCTTCCTGGCACATGGTTTATGGACGCGCCGTCAATCTGCAGGACTNTTATTAACGTTCCGCATGAGCGCACGCGTTTAACCCTTACATCAGGGATATCCCAATAAAAGATTTTAAAACAAAACTGTATTTATATAATTGTTATTTATTCGCTGCAAATTTTATTTGCAATAAGCAAACTCAAATCCATGTTATTAAACCATGTGTGCATGATGCTATCCTTTGAGTTGAGTAATATTAGCATATTACAGATATATCAGACCTCACCAATCAGCCAGGGTTACCACCTCATCAGAAAAGTTATGTGCCAGATAAAAAAAGTTGGTGCCTAAGACCCCAGGCATTAATCTCAAATTATTAAAACCAGTAGTGAATTTTTAATGACAACATCACTAAATGTGCTGGGGTTGAAATTTCTCAACACAATGTAAATTGTCCCCTTCAAAGCGAATTGATATCAGTTCGCTTTAACTGATTTTTTCCCTTATAGTTTTACCAGTGTTATTCTAATACTGTTCTGATGAAGTAATAGTCACACTCTGTCAAAATTTCATTTCAGTACCGGTACCATAGATCAGTAATAAGTTATCGTTTACATTGGAATTCTATGGGTTAGAATCCCTCTAGCTATGGTTTTACATTGGAATTCTATGGGTTAGAACCCCTCTAGGAATAAATGATGATACATATTCAATGGTACGCAAGGTATGATAATTTCCATTCAACAAGAGCAGAGAAAATTAAATCTATCTAGCAAATGAGTAGCGAAACACCTATGAATTTGTACACCTGTACTGAGCTACTTTGCATTGTTGTAGTTAAATGTGATCCAAAATAAAGAATACATAGCAGTTACTTTTTATTTCTTATTGAAATTTTCAACTGGTGGAGAATATACTGTAAAATCACGTTATCTATTGGCTATATTTTTCCAATTACGGTACTGTGTACTTCGGCACTTTGAATTAAAACAAATATTGGTTTCTCACCTGCCAAAAAAATGCAGCAACAAGAATGTGATTTTACAGTAGTTGAAGTACCTGGCTAGTTGGTGTCACTATACACACAGACATTATGTAATCGCAGACTTCAAATGATAGGTGGGTTGAACGGGTTGTGTTAAACAAAGAATCCTCTTTCTTCAACCTTGAAGTAGGTTAACAAAGATTTCTTTTTCTTTCTTCAACCTTGAAGCAGGCTAATAAAGATTCCTTTGCTTCCTTCAATCTTGAAGCAAGTTGACAAAGATTCCTTTTCTTTTTTCAACCGTGAATTAACCCTTAGAGTGCCGTTTTTTTTCAACTTTTCCGTGTTTTTTTTCAAAAAAATTTTTTTTCGAAAAAAAGAAAAAAATTGCCAAAAATGCATGTGTTTTGAAATTTGAATTTTATGACCTTTTCCGAGTATACTCGGTAACGGTCCTAAAAAAGAGAATTGTTGCACCGAGTATACTCGGTAACGGCGCTCTAAGGGTTAAGTTTGTCCACCACCCATTCTATGTCCACAGCACAAACAACAGTTGAGTACATCACAGGAAGGATTTGAATCAACAAGAGAAAGACATGACTGCTGCAGTTGAGAGGCGCTGGGTAAGAAAAGTAAAAACAAAGGGCTAAGATATAGAAAAGAACCCATTGCAGCAGGGCTGTGACGCCCACCTAAAATACTTTATCATCCAAAGCAAATATCTTACAACCTTCTTTACAAAACAATCAATATACACTTGTGACCCTGACTAAAAGGTCACGTATAGGTGTGTCTCAACAGATTAAATTAATACAAACACAATCATCTAGCCCATGATTCAATAAAAATAATATTAAGCCACCTACATTTATACAACAGTCTAGGAACGTTCCTCCTTGATATTAACACTAAATCTACAGAACAACTAATTTTGAACAATACTGTAGCATCTCTAAGTACAAATGGATTTGACTGCTTTCTTACTGACAGCAGTGACAGTTGCTACAGTAATCACAGGTGGTCATAGCAACCGAATGGTTCACTATGCTAACCTATGCGACCTCTCAGATTCCCATGACACAGGTCCCCTCTGTAAAATAGGAATCAGTGAAGCCGCGAGTTTTCCATTCGAAGTACATTTTATGATTATACAGTCAAAATCCTCACCACACTCAGTGTACAAATTGCATTGCATATTAATTTAATAACAACAGGCTCCACACACCTTAAAAATGTGCAGTTGAAAAAAGGTTAACATACGCTCATTCTGAATATTCTGATCATACACGTAATGGCTTAGATTTAGGAGCAACATTCAGTTAACTATCATACAATTATAATATTACCATCATCAACCATGATGGAAAAGGAAAAAAAATCTCGTCCCATGAGGTTTCTTATCAATTTCCATTCAGATTCCATGTATAAATACATCGCTTCAACAATTTGAATCCAAGCTATGGCCAGTTTTCTCTATTTTTCTAACGGAAACTTATTCCTTGTTTCCCCATGCGGTTACCATAGCAATACCCGGTAGTACAAGCAGCACAGTGGAATGTATAACAGGAATTTGTGTTGATGATATGCTTCTTCATGATATCTTGATTACATCATCCCCCACTTAGCTTACAAAAAGTTAGGTATGATCCCAAGGTATGCAACTGGGTATGAAAGCAGCCAGCTGGTTACCATGGAAACGAGAGGAATTTGAAGAACTGCTTGTTTCTGCTTCTACTCCTATAGATAATAGCTCAGTATCATTATTTGCAACTTGATTAAAAAGAAACTTTTTTGAAGTGAAGGATCTGCTTAATTCACAATCATGGCTATTCTAACAGGGGAAGTGCATTTACATATGATTCGACAAAATGTTGTATCTTGATGAGAAAACTGCAAAATTTTTATGTGTTATTGTAATAATCATTTCTTTGATTGAAAATTGAGTTTCACATTGCATCTCATTTGCAATTATAATACATGGTAATTCTCTATTGAAACATAAAACGGTTGCCCTTCAACCAGAGTTTCAGCAATATGACAACCGCAAAGTTTCTACTCAAATCTCACAATGAAAATGGCAGTATGTAGTGTGTACACTACCAACTCTCGTCTTTTGTCTCAAATTTAGTGGTGAGGAAAAATCTCGGACACGCACCACATCTCTACACTCCAGTGAATCACGCAGAGAAATACACAGCACAGCATACATGTAAAAATTCTAATTCCTACTACATGTACATACATGTAGATTAATTTCACAGCATCGCTTTGGACTGATTCTATCGATAGTTTTTGGTGTTATTTTCTTTTTGCCGTGCTTGCACTCGATGCGTTGGACGATGCTGATGAATTAGTCTGTTTCACTGATGGTATTCGTGAGAGTCCTTGCCTCGGGGCGGTTTGAGAAGGAGACCCAGAAGCAGACGATAACATCCTTGATGTTCCTTTTGATGACTCAGCGCCTGCTCCTGGTGACTTAGAAGATAATGAAGTGGGTTTTTTGGGCGATGGCCTGGGGATGCGACTTTCTGATTCCCCGTCGGAGGAAAATTCACTTCCAGCACGACTGGGTGGACGGCTATTCTGACGACTCCCTGGACGACTGCTGGGACGACTGCTGGGTCGACTGCTTGAACGACTTCCTCCTCGACCTGCGAAAATCAAGGAAATTGTCAGTTTGTTGAAAGAATAATGTGAAATGGGCTATTTTCTTTAAAACCATTCCTTCAACACTGTTCCGCTGTTGCCTTAAAGTTCAGGATTTCTCTTGCATCATATATACACCTTGGATCTTGTTGCACTGATTCATCTATCATATCTGAGCAGATCAAGTACCGGTATGCACAATGTACACGTACATGTACACTGCACGGCGCAGGCAAAATGACACTGCACAACATCTCAAAATGGCACCATGAAGTCCCCACTCTTTATGGCAAATGGACACCACAAGACAGCTACTTACTGCCAAGAGGTTTTGGAATCCGAGATTCACCGTCTCCGCTGCTGTGATCACGCCGTGAACTGGATGATCCACTTCTCTCTCGTCGAGCCATGATTTCACCCACTTCATTATCCGGGCTCGTTCGTGACCTTGTTGTCTGACGCCATGGATGACCCCACTGGGTTTTTTCTCGGACCTGTAGAGAAAAGAAAGAATGTCTTAGAATGGTACACCAGGGGTAATCAGTCTTAGTTATGTAACTTGATGGTGTCAAACACGAAGCTATGAAATTTGAGGAGGGGATTTTGTAGAACTTTGTCGCACCGAGCTTTGTCGGATACAATAGAAAATCTATTGTTCACGAGGGGCCCAAAGAAAACAGCTCGCCTCAAAAGGCAGTCACTGTCCAAGTTGGCCCTCTCTTGTACTTGAGTCTTTTTTGGGGCTGGATCTTCTAGCAGGGCTGGGTCTTTGTGTGTGGGTTGTCTCGGCTGTTCTCTATGTCCTTCTGCCCACAACCACACCTTGCTCATTCAACCAGCTTAATTCCCTATGTTAACTCATGCTTATAATCCCAGGTTATGAGGGTAGTATTTACAGCACAATGAAATACCTGAGCGGGGATCAATTTCTATTACACCTGCCTTTCAAATAGGGAAGGAACTTCCAATTCTACATATTCTATAGACACCTAAAGGGTGTCTCCAACATTGGCTCATTTGGTGACACAGAAAGGAAAACTGTCAGTCAAATAAGTTGCAATTTTATAGTGGAAATAATTTTGAATCTAATGAGAATCACCACATCAACATGTTTTCGTTAAAGGGCCACTGTATTGCATCTTTCTGTCGACAGCCGGCGCCGCTGGCACCATGCTCCAATACTGTAGTTAAGCCTTTCGCCCCAGTGTTGGAGAATGTATGATTACAGCCTCGGTCACCCAGCCGCTGGGGATCGAACAAGTTAGTGTAGCAGTACTGCGGAACGAAACGGCTGGCTGCGCGAGACTAGTTGTATGCGGTAGTTTACCAAGTCGTTAATAGAGGTCTCCCCTTAACGCGGGTAGGTGTAACGCAGGATTGGGAAGCAATACTGTGGTCCTTTAATTCAGGAACATCATAGAGGAAATGTACCTTGGTGATAGGACCACTGGCAGCAGAGCTAGCACTGGCAGTCCTCGTGCTCGCGTAAGATGTTGTAGAATAACTGCTGACGCTGCTACCACCCGAGTGAGACCCTCCAGGGCTGCGAGGTACGAACGTCGCCATTGACTGAGAAACGCCCTGGGCAAGGATGAACTGTTCGCGTAATTCGAGGTTGGTTCGGCCTTTAGCTGGAAAGAAATGGAAACAGATACATAAGAATCTTTTGAAAACAACCAAGTAGAGTTTCAGAAAGCTTTCTCATGACCAGTAAGTAAACTGTGCACATCTACCAAGCTCACATGGATTTGCCAATGAGAAAGTTAGAAGTTGAGATTACTTTTTGTTTAGATGATGTTACCATAGATTTGTAATTGCATGTTTGTATCTAAATAATTATGTTTCCTAGTACCCGTAGTCTGTATGTTGGTCCCTTGTCCACAGAGGTGACCTCCCATTATGGTGAAGTGTTGGGCCTCCTCATGTAGGCCTATTACGAGCTGCTCTGTCATCCTAATTTCAGAAAGCAACACTGCTTTTACATGTACTTTCACCTAGTCCACACGTGTATTTAGGAGAACTTCAGAAAAGTTCAAAACCACCACCAGACATGCATGGTTTCAAAATAACTTAACCAATCACCAAGAGATATTATTTTACACACGGCAACATAATTTTTATTGAATTTCAGAAATAAAATGCAATCTATCATAACTCAAATATGATCAACTGATGGCATAAAGTCTGCAAAATCCACTTGTGTGGACTATTCTCAAGCAGTCATGATGATTCCATCCCTCAAAACTGTACTCATCAGAAATACATCAAACTACAAGTGCTCTCCCTAATGCTGGCTTTCTTAACGAGACTTGGAAGAGCATTGGCACTCTTCAACACTCACTTTGCCATACTCAGTAACTGGAGAATGCTTAGACACTGAGACATATTCATAAAGCAGTTCTACATGTATCGTTAGAACCATCTTAGGCCGGTTCAGTGTAGTCAATCACTACACTTGGAACCGGCCTAAGACGGTTCTAATGATAGAACCGCTTTATGAATACGACCCTGATAGATTACCCCCGGAGATTACCGGTAGTTAGTTGTTAGCAAAAGACTTTCCGGGAGTCTTGATATTCTTGAAAAGTTTGTCAAGAGTTCTGAGTTGAAATGGACACAGGAACTGGTATCAATTTTAGAGGTATGGAATCAGCATGGATGATGCATTCATAAAATTGCAGGTTCTTCACACAAAAGCGATCTCATTGAAGTCACTGGCAATGGACAAAGTTGGGAAGGTTTGGCAGTTTGGTTGCAGGACATTCATGATCGGCAAGTTGAAAGTTATGATCGGTAAAACGTTGCAAGCTAGAGGGATGCGAAGGATTTATAAAGCAACACATGGGATGCTCATGAGAATGGATGACCAGGTGTCGTGTATTACTAGGATTCTGCCTATGATGTGTTTTTACAATGATCTTTGTGGAAGATTTAGGTTTCAGAATGGAAGCGCACTTTGATGAACAAGTAAAACACATTTCAGATTGTCTGTCTGTTCTGTTAGTACCAAGATGTGTCTGGCATACATGCTAAATGAGACCACTGTATACATTCGATAGCCTACACACACTGAGGGTGCACCTAACAGGTAAAGAAGACAGCAAAACTGAAGAACAGTCAGGCCGAGTTCGTTCGGTGTACGAGTTTGACATGAGTTACCCCAGAGAATGCCATTAGCACTGATTTCTAACGAACAAGAGTTGTTACTCAGCCAAGATGGCAGCGGTGGAAAAAAATGTAACTGAAATCATGTTGAATAGTTCGAGTTCTTTGGTAACCCAAGTACAAAGCATGGACGGTAATGACAAACGGCATCATCCAGTTAGAAATTTAAGAAACGAACTCGTCCACAGTTACATGCTTGCTGTACAAGTGTCATTATTGCTATCCACTCAAAAGAAAATGGAAGAAATTAAAACGCCAGCTACACATCGATTTTAAAGGACAGCGTTAGTGATTGACAGAACATCAACTCTGAACAATTTGCCTCTGATTTTTGTATTTTACCCATCAGGTGCTGCCCTGAGCTGTTGTGATGTAGGCTATCACGCAATTCAAGTATAAACAACTTGCAAGTCCAGGGATTCAACATGCGAAGGGCACATCCATCAAAGGGACTCTATTGGTTTCTTTGTCCTGTTTTCCCCGCAAATATCGTCAAATAAGAATAGCGTGGTTCAGCTGTTTTTAAGGAAGCCCCACCAGCCTCCGAGTTTCCAAGAGAGTCCCTCTAGGTAAACAGTTTCAAATCACTGTATACCTGTTTGAGGGATTGCTGCCAGGATTCTGAGATACAGTGTCAAACTACCGGTATCATGTGATGGCATTATTCTGATCACATATCCCAGGCCATTCACGGAAGAAAACACTGAACTTCAATCTCAATTAAAAGCTACAATCCCTCAAGGATACAGGTACACAGAACCTTCTGATCATTTTTGCATTCCAGGGCGTATATTATGTACAAATGCTCCACAGCAGGCAGAATGTCTTCAAATATTACAATGTTAGTGTTGCATTGCATGAACTCACGCTGGTGATTCAAACGTAAAATCTTTTTTTCGTATGCGATTTTTACCCAAGCATAACTAATCGTGTTGACTATTTTTGCAGTTGTTTAGGCAAATAGAAGGGGTGACAGCTTATTATGTAATCACCCGTCACCCCTTCCGTTTACCAGATGAACTGCGTACGGTGGCCCATAGAGCTCATTGATGAAAAATATTTACATTTGCAATTTTTTTTCAATTCGATAATTTTTCTTGGGGTTTGTAAAATTTTCAGAAGTTCCCACCGCGGTGATAATATTACCACCGCGGTGAAAATGATTTCCACCGCGGTGGGAATGTTTCCACCGCGGTGGAAACATTATCACCGCGGTGGGAACTTCTGAAAATTTTACAAACCCCAAGAAAAAAATTATCGAATTGAAAAAAAAATTGCAAATGTAAATATTTTTCATCAATGAGCTCTATGGGCCACCGTAACTGCGAATGCGACAAGCACCATTAGTTATGCGTCAACGACTTCGCGTACGAATAAAATAATTTTGTGTTTGAATCACCAGCGTGGAACTGTAGGTCTCAGAATCACTGGTCCCCACCCTGAAGAGAGAACTCATTAAACCCAAGTAAGAACTGTGGGGCAACTTAAGAATCCTACTACAGAAGACTGAACACCCAGGTGAGAATTCAGAAATGATTCCTCATGTGGTGACTAGTTCATACCAAGGATTTTGTGATTTCAAGTTGCATTTGAAACCCAGGAGGTGATGTTGCTTGGGAGAGGTGGAGGACCAAATACTCCATCCAATCACCAATTCAGTCAAAAACGTTTCTGCGAAATTTTATTCCGACCACCGTAAGAGCTTTATAAGTGTTAATGGATGATGCAATGGATGCAAGGAGAATTTGGTTAGTCATTCAAAGGCAAATCACTCGAGAACATATTGAAAGTTTCCTAGAAAAAAAAGACAAATTCGGATTAATTGATGCACTTTTTCATGCCAATTCTGCATTCTCAAAAAAGTGTCAAGAACACCTACTGCGAGCGGCAAAGAGTCGGCGCCGTAAAAGATGATAACGGCAGCGCCGCCATACACCCACTGCGAAAGTAAAAAGGGAATAAATTAGTTTATTTCCTATCTCTTTAAGAAAGAAAGCCTGTGCTGAAAAAATCTTCAAAGGTGGTGTGTCTATCAGGGTAAGCTAAAAAGGAATAGCTGCAAAAAAATGAAAACAGAAATTAACGAATGAAGGATGCTGATCTTACGATACAGAAGGGATCATAAAATAGTGTGTGCAGATTTAGCATCATGTCTTAATTCAAAACATTTATTCCGCTTAAATCCCTCAAAAACCTTTTACTTTTTGTTCACTGACCTTTTGCTTTTGTTTGTTAAGGTACATAGGTATTTAGATATTATTTTCTAGCTCTTGAATGAATGCTGTTGTTGTGCATGTTGTTGAGAATGTTTGTTGTTGTTCATACTGTAGTTGTTGTTTCAGATTAATTTATGCTCTTTTTCATGCCAATTCTGCGTTATCAAAGAAGTGGTGCACAATTACTGGTAGTGGTAAAAATTTGGCGCCGTAAAAAGAGTCCGATTCTTGCAATAACAACTACATGTAGTTGTTTATGTCATCATCACTGTTTGTTGTTGTTGCACACGATTTGTTGTTGTTGCACACGATTTGTTGTTGTTGCACACGATTTGTTGTTGTTGCACACGATTTGTTGTTGTTCATATTTGTTGTGCACCACAGTGAAGCTGATTGAATACATTGACATGCCAGAGGGGTGGATGTACACAAACACAGATGCCACAAACGACATGATTCTTCCCATTCAAAATATACCCACGTCTTCGCGATCATTCCGAAAGAGCAACACATTTGAAACAATCAGGCTGTAAACAGTCCACTGGATGCGGCAATGAGATCAAAACGGGCCGCACACGAGTGCAATTTTGCCTCCAACTATGGAGATTTTTGCCTCCAACGTGCAAATGTCATTGTGTGCGGTGGTTGGAGGCAGAGGCGGAGATGGATTTTTTGCCTCCAACACAGATCAAACATGTCGGAATTACGTCACGCCGCATCTACAGGAGACAAATTGCAATCGTGTGTGGCGGCTGACGCACCATGTGCGGTGACATGATGCTGAGACAAAAGACTCCTATGAAGGCAATGTCGGAGATAGAATTGCACTCGTGTGCGGCAGGAAGAAATGGCCAATGAGCACCAATCGGATGGGATAGTGAAATGACCCGGGTGGTACTCATTCTAATTTGTCAACGGCGCATTGCCATCAGCCAACAGACGATGTCAACAGTCCTGAAAAGCCAAGCTCAGAATTTTAGAAATCTAACCTCGTGCGCTATGTTAGGCCTGAGCATTTGTAACAGTGCATGAATTTTCTCCGTGTTCTGAGCTTTCTCCCTACAGGAAAAGAACGCCTGGTATTAGGGAATGACACCAAAAAACAACACTGAAAATGAATGAATCAAATCTTTTCTATGACAATGGAGGTGGGACACTCCAAGCAGACAACATAATAAGGCGCATCTCCACGTGAGACTTTTCTTGTGAGAGTTGGTCAGCTGGGCACTTGTTTACGTCATCGGTCTCAAGTCGTACAGAAACCAACCATTTGCGAGCCAACTCACACCAGAAAACTATTACGTGGAAGAGCACCTTCAGTAAAGAAATTAATGTCTATCACTCTATTCATGATCATTGGAGTTCAAAACAATTAAGTTGGGAACCTAACAAACGACGTATTTCTGTAGGTTTAAAATGATCTGGTCAAAATTTTCATTCTTGGGGAGGTATTATCAAACCCGTTCCATTTCATTTTACTATCATGGCAATTGAACAGACGCCATTGTTTACATCAGGTTTGTACATTCTGAAGGTAAGAATCGCCACGGTTACACACAACACAACAACAGCACAACACCAGAAAGTGCATTACAATGATACTAATGAGCAGTTGACACGGGCCACGATAACTTATGCTGGGAATTCATTTTTGCAAGTTTTGGCACATGTTGCTAGGAATACTCAAAATTAATGTTCAATGCAGAGGAAAATATTTGTTTTGGAAATCAATTACAAACTACATAGAAATCTCAGGGTAACAGCTAGAAAATGCACGCTTCTCATTGAGAAATTGATCATTCAGATTAGCAGGAAATATTGAAAACCATAGATCACTGAAGATCATTCACGCAGGGAATGATGAAGGCTAAGTTCTGTTTCCGCTTGATGTGTGGGGAGTCGATTAAAGATTCCTCATGAAATGATCCAAGAATACCAAATTTCGATAAAGTGCAGTGTGGAAACATTGATCTACTGATGATAATGATCTAACAACCATAACGACAGAGAAACTGTAAGCTACTCCAATGGACAGAGTGCTGTGGTGGACAGACTACCAAACAGTGTGCTTTGATGAAATTTACGCACAACAAGTTCACTACAGTAGAAACGTTGA
This sequence comes from Notospermus geniculatus, assembly GCA_002633025.1. Lineage (NCBI taxonomy): Eukaryota > Metazoa > Nemertea > Pilidiophora > Heteronemertea > Lineidae > Notospermus > Notospermus geniculatus. Next base: position 36,320 of record NMRB01002527.1, on the reverse strand, counting down.
TTGTGCAGAGACAAGAAAGCAGAAGATGACAGAATCTCCCAAACTACAACCGTATAGAATGAACTGGGCAGGTTGGTGTTGAAAGGGCCATAACACCAGAACAACGTGTCGTGTTGTGAAGTGTGATCAGGCTGCTGTATATTTGCTGAGCCCACAGATTGGCTGCAGAGATGGCATTGACTTCAAGATGTCCTGCACGGAAGCATCTACAACCAAACCATGGACTTTCTTGACAATGTATATTCTGTCGGTCAGAATGGTATTGCGCTTAATCTGGAACTTTTTATTGTTAAGATATTTTGGGTGTTGTTACTGAAATATTTTAGTTACCATTCCAGTTTTAAAGTGTAGCAACAAAGAACTTGATCAACTGGCATGTCATCCTCTTCAACCCAATATTATTGTGATTTCTATGTCCCCCTCGGGCAAACCTAGCCACAATTTGGGAGAATGTGCATGGAGAATCACAACTCATGAAGGGTAGGCCTAGGCCTACGCGAGAGTGAGGTTTTGCGACACAGGGAGTTGAAACAGACAGCTATGTATCATTAGAATTCTTCCTAAGCCTAACATTGCTAGTGATAGTTGACTTGTGAGAATTCGGTTATACCGCTAGCGGTCAGCCACCAGTCGGACGACCCTAGGTATTCCACTGCAGTCCAAAGCCCTGTTCAACACTTGCTCTCCCTGAAATTTTAAGTAAATTTTAAGGGAGGATTTTATCTCACATTGAAAGCGACACCATGAAGATGGCAATGATTAACAACATACAGTACGGTATGTCTTCAGGAACGACCCCAAAGCTTCATGCCATTGGAATAAGCAAGGAATACGATCGCTAGTTTTCGGTTTTTAAGTTGTTTCGTAGACAAGTTTTGTGAAAGCTCTTTCGAATTCAGCAGCTTGAAAGTCCCTCTTATTCATCTTTCATCATTTTTCTTGCAGAATCAGGCTTTGTGGGATCTTATTGTGGAGGACAGGGCTGTTGGGAGATGACAATGCAAATGTGGCGATGACTAAATGGACATGATATGGCAGCAACAACACTAACATAGAAATTCTCAGCATCTGGGTGAAGATCAGTTACTGTATACAGAGTGCACGATGTCTGGGGCATCTGCTTCCAATCTGGAAGCAGCTCCACCAAGTGGGTGAACACTGAACAACATATTTTTAATTGAGGATACTGCTGGTACCTCAACGTGAAAGGATTGAAAGGGTGCACCAATGATTTTAAATGAGAGCAATTTTTTTCCCTTCGGTGTGGTTTAGATTGAAATCAGAATGAATTTCACTGCATCTATTTTTCGATCCTTTCAGGTTCAGAGGCAAACCAAGATCAGGTTCAAGGTCGTTTCCTGAGGCAAAGGTCAAGGTCAGACAAATAAATTGTAGTCTATTGGTCCTAATTCAAAGGCTGCAGAAAGATTTTAGTTATTTGTGCCCTCTTGAAAGTGGCACCTCATCACATTTTTTGAGTGGTAAACAATATACCGAACCTTTTACAACAAACGACCTTGAACTTCAGGCACTTTGGAGGTCACACAATAAACACTGAGAAAATGTTAACAATATGAATACTAACGCCACTGTAATCTATTGGCTACTCTACCTAGACCTCCGGAAAGGGGAATAAACCGTTCTATGTGTGCGGAAAAGAAAACAGGCACTACCAGATTACTAGACGGCACAGAAGGGCACACTGTGCTCACGGTTACCATGGTAACAATAAAGCTGACCAACATTAAAACGAAGGATCAACAAGATTTGCTGACACCTTTATCAGAATATTCTGCCCATTTGGGATTCTCAGGAAAATACTGAATGTTGCATCTTGGCCAAATAACTCAAACGAATTCTCAAATAATATCAAAAGTAAATACTGGCATGCCTGACATAATATTAAATTACTCAATATGTCACAAATCACATGCCATCTGCAACTTATCAGCCGGCAAATTACTGAATTGCCTGAACGTTTTTTTTGCATCACACAAATCGAAAAATGTTCGAGGCATGTTCAAAATTCAGCTGAAAACTACACTTGCTGAAAAAAAATTGTTCAGGTTAAATCATGAAAATGTTTGCCCAAGGACACAAGAATAATTAAAACCAAGAATATCAAAAAAGAAAAAAATGAGCAAAAAATGCTGAAATAAATGTAAATAAAAGGAAAAAATTGAAGCATTTATTACTATTGGAATTATCTTTTAATGATGGTGCCAAAATATGTCGAGTCAGAATTGTTTTAATAAAGGTGCATACAAGTAACGGTTGTCGAAGGGTTAATTTGATTCAACCGACGAAACATGCTCAAAATCGGAAATCATGGTCAAATGGTAGTAGATAATACATACACATATAAAATCCTTTATTTGGGAAGAAGAAACATTGTTAAGACTTGAGAAGAGGTTGAATACCTTATAATCTATATAATTCCAAGTAGATCCATAGCAGATGAGCTGGGTTGGATAAGGAGATAGCGTGATAGATTATAATTTGAAATATTGGGGAAAATAATTGATGAAATCCTCATGATATATGTGCTCAATATCATGCCAACCAACCCTGTGCATTGAAATATTTGCTGCTTTTGCTTTCTAGTGTGATTTAGATGCATATAATTTGGCAACAAAAATAAGCGAAAAATCAAAAAAAAATCTAGAACCACACTAAATAAATTTTTTAATGACGTTTTTAACTAAGTTTCGGAAAAACAAAAACATGAACAAAATGTTTGAAAATAAGGAAACTTCTTTAAAAAATTCTATCTCATTGGTTATAGTACGGCATATTAGCCGGGTAAATCAACTTGAGTGCTAAATCAAGTGCTTCATAAAGAGAGAACTCAGTTACCAACATATTCAATCAAGCAGGAACCTACAAAGATGTACTCAAACCCGAAGGCAATATGGTTTTTGTCATCCAGTGATTGAATACACAAATCCCAAATTCCCAGATCTGCGCACTTCCGACGAAATCGCAAACACAACCTCAACCTGAAACCAGCTGAGGTGATGCAATCCATGATTCAGCAATGTCGACTCTGATGTAATGTCGTCGACGTCACTGTCGTTGGGTTCTCTACGTCATGTCATTCAGTTTCAGACTGAGGTTGTGTTTGCGATTTCGGCAGAAGTGCGCAGATCCTTCTCATTCACGTCAATTTTGGCTTTGTCTATAGTCATAGTTTTTTCTCTGCTAAAGTAGCACATCGTACAATACATCACATCACTATAGGCAGACAAGAGTGAAAATCTGGAAGGAAACACGTGCATCAGTAGAGTTGGGGACATTCTTCATATCTAGTGGAACAAAAACAAACTGGGCCTACATGTACTACGATACGAACACAAATGGGGATTGCATCTCATCCAAGCTAGAACCAAAATGTTGTACGTAATGCAATGCAAAAAGTATAACAATACTGGTTACAACCAAGGTGAAACAGATGAAATGACGAACACAGAATGAACAAGTGTCGAAACAAAAGCAGACGTCATCTTTCAATCCAACCAAACAATAACAATTCAACAAAGATGTAACAAAACGAGGTGCACGAAAAAAAATTTCAAATATAAACGACATCAACACTTCAATGGTTAGCAAGAAGGATGGATATGAAACGTATGGCAACAAAAGCGGGAGAAAGCTTTATCATAATGCTGGGTCCTCGCTACCTTGGGCTGCCCTAAAAATTGCCTTCATCCAGGCTTAAACCCCTCCAAAGCAAGTGCCATCATTCACTTAGCAAAAACATGTTCAATCTCGATATTTGTTGAGTGTCTATCATTATTGCTGGTGTAAGGTCAAGAATGGCTGTCATTGACGATGATGATCATAGCCATCGTAGGATGCCTAGGGATCAAAATATGAACTCGATCTATAAAGGCATTATTCCTGTTTGAACAGACTGCAAATGATGGCACCTTCAAATAAATCCCAAGTCCACACCAGGAATATAAAAGCGCCGTTGTCCCGAGTCCCAGACCGATATAACAAAGCTTAATTACAATTGTATGTGTCATCATTAAGAATACCAGCTAATGGCGGCGTTGTTCGTTGCGGAGACTTCATAGGTGGCGCCGCCAGCATTTTGTGTCCGTCTGTAAATGACACAGTATATGAAGGGTTAATAAAGATGGTGATGTGATGAAGAAACGAACAAAAGATGCTTTGACGAGATCGTTGGCATAAAACCACACAGCGTGCATGACATGTTCTATACCCCTGAGATCAACTCATCTGGTGAGGCACGAGGGTCTACACCACACAGAAGAGCCGAATAGGCCCAAGACCTTCTCACATCTACATGTATTGAATGTCAATTTCCTCTTTGAATTTGTTCAACCCCCCATATATGCTAATCCTGCAGTGCACATGTACTACATGTATGTATGTACCATGTTTGTTTTCCCATAACCTACATACTTGTACAACAGGCTACTTTCATGTGCTGAATGTACACTGGCTGCATGCACATTTCCAAATGCAATGTACAGTCACAGCAATCACAGAGTGAGACTGTCAACAGTATGTACAGGTTCGTTCAGGCACCAATGAAGTGCTAATTTGTTATTTTCATGGACTTTCCATCACTGTTATCATTAGTTACTCTCCTAAAGGAAGTCCTAACGATTCCTTTCTCAAATTATAAATTGACAGTAGGCCCCCTACACATCAAATTCAAAACACACAGAACAGTTATGTCTCTTTTAATTAATTAATTAATCAATGAACAGGGTAAGAATGAACTCAATACACAGGAAAAGGACAGACTTTCACATTTAAGGAACTAAAAGACAAATCAAACTTGATTGTACACAGTTTAGACTGGTTTGTGAACTCTCCAGTTCACAGCACTGACGCCATGTTGGATGTCACATTATGGTGTAACGTGTCACAACAGTCTAGAGTCACATGTCATACGATACGAGAATGAATTGTCTAGCTGCATGACTAGAGTACCTACCTCGGCATGGATCATTCTTGACGAGAAACTCATCCAGCGCCACCCAGCCACCGCCGACTCGCACCATGACTGTGCTACGCAGGATACGCACCAGGCGGAGTTTCTGAGAATCACCGAACTGCAAAGAAGAGTGCGATCAAGTCAAGGGTATGAATAGCAGATGATGGGACAAATGATATCTCTGGCTGGAACTGTCGCAGTTGAACAACAAATGTGACCCGCTCCAGAAAAAGCAGACACTTGTCGCAACCTGAGGAAAGGGTTAACGACCTTCCAGCACAACAGCTGAAATGTACATTGACACGGGTTTACAATAATAGTGGACAGCAGTGATAATAGTTGGGTAAACTGATGACCAATGATGTTCACTTGTGACAAGCGTCTGCTTTTGCTGGAACGGCTCACAAAATGTTCTCAGGTGTTGACAGAATTCAATTGAGGAAGGGTGAATTAGGAGGCGACAGGACGGCACTATTTGCACTGGTACATCGAGTGCAGGGGTATTTTGGTGTATGTGACTGATGTGATAAGGGTATAATGGCTGGTTTTACCAACAGGGATCACAGTTTCAGACAGTTGCAAATAATTTTAAAGTTAAGTTTCATAACTGTGTCTATAGTCCTCCAGCCTGAATGAATGCACACACACTGTAGCTCACTTTTGAAATGCTGGCAGACCGGGAGAGATGATGCGATCGTTTTGAACTCACGGGCTGACAAAAGGCTCAACTTGGATTATGGTGGCCCGAGAGTTATTGCAATGCAGACGGTAAAGTGACCTTGACATGCAGTTACTCTTCTTGAGATATTACAAATGTGACCCGGTCTGTGAAAACCCGGCCCAAGTCACTGAACATCACAGGGTTGATAGGTTAGGTTGGGAGTCTGATCACAATGAAAAATAGTGCCAATGGCACTGTGCCCGCTTGGCTTGAAGCACAGTGGTGGGAATCATCAGCAACCCCATAAAAGCCATTTAGGTACAAACATGCCAAATTGCCATATTATTAATCTCTTGACCTCTGTGACCTTGAAAAGTAGGTCAAATTAAAAACTCGGGTACTGTATCTTATGTATCCTTATTAGATATACCCACGAAAAAAATTTGACAAAAATCCATCTCTTGGTTATGGAGAAATAGCACTTTCAGTGATTTTGGTTTTGGCCCCCTAGTGGCAAAGTCAAGAATCAGATTTCACCGAAAGTTTGTCTGTAAGTTGCTATAACCTAGAGGTACATGTGTACAAACTTTCAACATAATAGTTCAAACCATTATCAAAATATAGCCCTTTGAAATTTTTCACAAAATGCCCCCTGGAGGCCAAAATAGGAATCCAATCGTGCTCAAAATCGAACTCGACCTAGATCTTAGGCCCATATATAGACCCACTGAAGACCAAAAAGATTCGTCAAAAAATAAAGGCACTAGAGCGCTAACAAACCAAAAGTTTACGGACGAAGCGCCGTACCGCCGAACCGCCGTACGGACTAACGCACGACAGACCACCACTAAATGACCCCAACCACAGCATAAGCCCTGCTGGGCCTTGCGGCCAAGCGGGCTAAAAAACAACGGTCTGTTGGTGGCAAATAAAGCCTTATCGATTGTGCAACAAAGGGCAGGAATGATCAAGGCCTATGTCACTCCCCAGCAACTTTGGCCGGGTTTTCACAGACTGGGTCACAAATGGAGGTCCAAAAGGTGAAGTGATTTTGTTCGTGATGATTATGGTGGCATTATGGGTGCCTTCATACCTTAAGTGTACTACATTGTACATTGTCATGAGGGGGAGAAAGATAATGTCTCTGGAAAGGTAACAATGCCAAAGAGGGAATACAGGCAGGGTTTCTGGACGATGAGCTTCAACAACACAGCAGCTAAGTTATTCTCAGCAACAAAGCAAATTCTCTGCTGTGCCGCAATCTGAGTTGACATGGGTATATCAACAGACAGATGTACAAGAATCCAATATGTCACCTCAAATTTGGCTTCATGCGGTGATAGTCCACTTACCCTGTATTTGCCTTCTCCGATCTTGTGGATACGGAACTGGCGTTGGCAGGTACACTTGGAACACTGTACCTTCACTTCGTCATGGATGCGCTGTGAGTCATTGCCACGGCGTGAAGACTGGAATAAAAGAGCCAATGATAATCTGGGGTAAGACAAATGGTGATAGGAAGACCACATATCAGTGGTCACTCTCTAACAGACTGTTATAGAAAGTAAAGAGATTTAGCAACCAGAGGTAATCTGGGGTTGTCGGCATCCACTAACCGAGAGGTGATGCAGGGGAGCGAGAGATTTAACAGTCATTTCATGTCATCATGAGTGAGGATTCTGGGGTTTTTATTTGGCAGCATCTTATCACCAGCAGATCATACCTCTCTGTCTGGCCGCAGCGCTGACACAAATTCTTTGTAATCAATGTAGCCATCACCATCACGATCAAAGATGTTCGCGACTGCTCCCATCTCCATTCGGGTTGTTGGGAATTCTGAAATAGAAAGTGCAATTTGGGTTAGTTTGTGTCAAAGGCATCCGATTAGACCTTGAACCCAGTTCCACCATCGTCATCACACCTGCATTATCCAGAACAAGACGAGATAGTTAAATGGAACCCTAACACTCAGTACATGCAACTAGGACTTCCGGCATGTTCAAAACTTTAAGCTGTTCCCCAAAATCCTACACAAAATGGAATACAACTATAGAAGCTTACTGATGCTTGTCACAAACACAGTGCAGCTACATGTACCAAAACGTGTTGACTTCTTCAATGAAATATGAAGAAAAATTTTCACCAAGCACCAACAACTAACACGGAGCCAATGTCTACCAAGGAGCCAATATCTAACAAGGCTAAGCCCACGTTCATCCACCATATTGGTAGTTCTTCCAACCAGAAGCACCTTTCCTGCTGCCATACTACAAGCATTCTTGTAGACTAAACGACCAGCAACCCTCAAGTGTAAATGTATAGTGTAGCGGTGGAAAATTGCAATGTACACTTGAAGGTGCCAGTCATTAAGTGCGGCTAGCACCCACAACCAAGGCACCTTCACAAGGAAACAGTCTTCAGCACCAGGCCACCACAGGTAACATTGACAACAGAGATTCAATAGTAGCTTTTACTCATTTTACAAAAGGACTAATTCATAGACAAGGGAATGGGACCCTTTATCCTAGGGTTCTCAGAAAATAGGTAGTCAGAAAATTGATACCGGTACTAAAAGGAAAATTCCTACATGGAGACTTCATACCGAGGAATTAGGGGGATAAAAAAGTTAATATGAAACAACTAAAGCTATGATAATCCCACGATCATGAACCTCAACCAATTGACAACGTTCTACCTTTGTAATTAATGTATTCCCTAACAGGCGCTCGTGCACCATAACTCCACCCTGAAGAAATGCAACATAGAAGAAATGACGAGAAGAAGAGGTACGATTTCAAAACGTACTGTTTTACATGTAAAGCAGCAGACATGCATGGAACAACATCAAATCGATATGAAAGTTACTTCGTAACTCAAATGATGAACAAGTGCTTTTGACAATGAAAAGACAACGATGGAAAATATTCTTGCATAATGTGATTAGAAATATCAAAATATGAGAATACATATGAGAGCAAAATGCAAGGTTTAGCATCGTGAAACTTTGGGGACATTTCTTTTGTCAAATCGCCGACCACCATTGTACTAAAAATACCCATGACACTTGGGTACGTTGGGGTTGAGAAGAGTAAACTAAGGGCTAGAGACCAAAGTTCAGCCTATAGAATAGAAGCATCTACATGTACATGTACTTTTGATTTGGGAATTGGTCCACTAGGCTAGCGATGACTGAAATCTGAAGAGACCTTTCCTGTCACCATGATTAGGGAGTTTGAGATCTAGTCCAGGAAGAATGGACATAAAACTGGAAGGGACTACCAATTTCACAGGTGATGCGTAAGTATTAAGGGGAGAATTTTGCCTCCCAACTTAAAAGGAGGGGCAAATTAAAAATGTTGGTAATGAAGTAAAGTTGTCGTTACGTCCGTCCACCTACATGTATGATTGAAGATGACATTATATAGACCTGTACCTCGCTTGTTAATGTATGGATGCACATGCAGTTGTAATCTTTGGGATTTATCTCAGAGTCCATCATTCAATGTGAAACACCGTGTCCACAAAGGAACATTCAGACAAATTCTGCATCACCTTTGACTTGAGCTTCGTCCACATGACGCACAAAACCCCTTACATTCATGCGGTAGTCACCATGATGATTTTGCAGTGTCTGTCTGAGAGGCATTTTGTAGTTCATTGTCTATAGGTTCTGAGAAAGATCTCCAAAGATGAACCCTTTTTTCAAAGCATAGATATGTCAGGCAGTAATCAGGAGTCATGAAATGGATGGAACAAAAGATTAATGATTCTGTATTTTTTTAATCTCTTCACTACGACAGACTGGAATTCTGGTCAATATGTCATGATGCAACCATGGCATTGCGTACTTTAAATGTATTACATGGTGTTACTATGTGGCAACTTTCCACAGCGAAGTGGTCAATGCCAATGGATCACATAAGCGTGAACTTTTGACAATTTTGCTCAAGTATTGTAAGAACCATCTCTATGCTTTGAAAAGTGTCCAAGTCTTCTGTACTTAAATAAAATAATCAGTTACGTGTACGATAGGAAAACAAAATGGCCGATTATGCACTATGCTATGTACAGAGATACTACACCCACAACAATGAAATATGATCTAATATCGAGGATGCAGTTAATAGCAAGCCTTACTTCTCAATCTAATCCCATCATGTCGAGCGCCTGAACAGAACATCGGAGAGAAAGGGTTAATCAACAAGCAGGAAGCATGTATAATCTACCTACTGGTACACAAGCACTGTTAGTTCGCATTATCAGTAAAATACTGCGCATTAAATTTCAGAAATTTGCCAAATCTATAAAATGCATTGTGCCATTAGGAACTGTCAACGAGTTGACCAATAGGTGTCACTACGCCCCAATATTCAATGCATACAGCGGATGCAGTCATTATTGATTGAGCAGCAATCACGTAGATTTTCCTGTACATTGGTCCACTAGAACTTTGCTGCCATCTGTTGGCAATATGCATGGCTGACTGCTCCTATTGCCAATGATGTCTAGTTCAAGAGAAAATGACATATTCTCTTGACCCTACAAGCCCCCCCCCCCCCCCCCCNCTCTTCTCGTGTGATCTTCCCATCGTGATCGCGATCCTGCTTGCGGAAGAAGTCCATTACACGAGACTTGTTGTGGTTCATCCAATTCATATAGCGTCGGCGCCACTCGTCGAAATCGAAATTCTTCATGCGCTCGAGCTGGAGGAGAGAAGGAGTATAATTACACAAAGACCAATGACACAAATGGCTGCCCAAATTTTTCTACAGATGAATTGCCCACAGAGAACCACTCTGGCACCTAAGTTAGCAGTTCTATCAGCCATGATTGCTTTGTGACTGGAATTGACGAATTTTTTTGACCACAGCCAGAGCAAGAGGATTGACATATTGAAATCTGGTCTACCAAAAGTCCAACAAAAACTTGAACGAGAAAGTTCTCTTAGAATACAGGTGAAATGTTTTGCTATAAAAGACGAACAGAGTTGATGCTAAAATCAGAGGTGGCAAATAATGGAACTGAGTTTAAATGGTATTTGAGAGGAAAACTTATTCATGAGAAAATGTTACAGAGGAAGGAAGATAATAGATTTCAGCCTCTTTCATTTTCAATTCTGTTACAGAAATGGCCAAAGAAAATGCTTAGAGACAGGTGTTTTTTTCACTTTTCACCATCAGTCATATTTTGTTAATATCCCAATTGTTATTAATATCCCTGGTTATGAGAAAGTCACATCTTGAGATTATGGACAGGACAAATTCCCAATTCACCCATCACACAAAATAGGGATTGTTATGTCTGGTACTAGCTTTGGTCTTCAATAACCATTGTACTCTACAAACTGAGCAAAAGCAACTTCCAAGAAGCCCAGAACTTTTACATGTACATGTAGATACAACATCATTATGAGTGTGTTTAAACATCAATCCATTCACCAACAGAAGTTCTCATAAATGTTACGGTAGGTATTAAGACATCGAAATCAATCATGCCCAAAATGTTAACTTTTCCACCTCACGGACATCTTACCCGTTCTGCTTTGGGATCAAGTACCGGTGGTATACATGTATTTGATAAAGGCTGAAATATATTGATGATGGGGCAAAGTTTTTACGAACTGATTTTACTAAAATCTTAGATGATAAATCTGAAAAGCTTACAGAATGAATGAAACACATTCCTACGGCTGAAAACTGAGGAATTTCATCCCATATCGAATATACCGGTAACAAATGATGAAATAAAACCAAAGACAGAAAGAAATTTTATGTTCAAATCTGAAAATTCTAGAGAAATTGCTAAAAATGCAAATAATGTTACCTGAAAAATACTGTAAAGCAAGGTAATTTCGCGGCAGGAAATTTTCGCAAATCAAGAATTATAGACATATTTTCGCGAGTCTCTGCCATTTTTTCATTTTTTTTCACGGACCATATTTATCACTTGCGTGTATTTATATTCGCGACTCATACACTCTCGTGAAATTCACGAAAATTTCCTGCACACGAAATTTACCTGCTTTACAGTAGTTTTGTAAAGAATGAGCATGCATTGTTGTGATGTGATAGTGGTACGGTACCCACCATTGTTGACCGATAAGGTGTGTTCCAAAAGTAATCCTGAGGGGGTAGGAGTGAGGGAGAGATTGAAATGTGACATGTTAGCTTGGAATTCAAAGTGTTGCATTCCGATGATGTGTAGTTTAGACTTGGTCGTCTATGACTAGACACCTGCCTCAGACGACTGGTATCACAAAGCGTTAGCAAAGTATCACAAATAACTCAGAACATATTTTGACATTTTTTTCTCAACCATAAAAGTGATATTGACACATAAATAGAAATACATTAAGCAAATAACAACTTTATTTGAGTCGTCAGTGTAAAGGCTCATTATGAAGGAGGTAAAGTCTCAGTGTATTCTGTCGTCAACTTTTACGAGGTTTTAAGAACAAAGGCAGCATTCGTCAAGTTTGAAACTGAAGAGTTGTCATTTCTATCACTCGAGTCACAGGAGAAAGTGTTGATGCTAACACTGAAACCTAAATGTAACACTAAAACTTGACCTCACTCATTAGATTTCTGAAGTGCAATCTGAAGAGATTTAGTGAAATGCTTCTACATGTATTTGCAAAAATATCAAAGAATGACTTCTAAGTTTTGAACATCCAGCGTATTCATGCACAGTTTCAAAGCTGCATGGTTTTTAGGAATGGTATTTACTGTATGTCACGCACTGTACAGTAAACACTGGTCTTATCACCAACTTTGAAATCATGTGTACGAAACACTCTATTATTACACTGGATCAAATGTGAAGTCACCCAATGTACACAAGCATAGCATGATGAATCCACAACAGCATATCTATACAATGCTGGATAAATGCATTGTACAAGGAATAAAACACACAACGATGAAAATCCAGGATGGGTATCGCAAGGTTGTCAGATAATTCAGTAGAAGTGGCTTAAGCGGGGATGAAATTTACATGGGCTTGTGGGTACATCAGCCCCAGTCACCGTCGATAAGGGAAGGGTTTACATGTAATTCCCAATCATACCAATTTGTCATGTTCTAGGGAAGCTAACAATAGCTGATTATACAAATAGGCTTCCCCGGCTTCTTCCTGCAATACATAATGAATTTCCCCCATTATAAGAAGAGTACACGGTGTTTAGGCCTATGGCCGAGCCACAGATCGTCAGTTTCTCATTGCAGTACGGCACCTTGTCTAAGGGGGGGGGGGGCTTGAGATACTTTCCTGGACTGGAGACGTACACTTAGACATTAGTAAGTCAATCTGCTACAAACCTGGTGAAAGAAAGGTGCGGCATGGATAGGGCAGTATCCATGCCTTAGCGGGTAATCGAAATAGTCAAACGTGTCCTTCAAGATAAAGAAAGACCATGTGGAGAATATGAGAGGAGCAACACATGAAAGGAGTAACACATTATGTAGAGCTAATAATGAACACAGCTATTTTCCTCCTCAGTTTTCTTTCACGTAAGTGAATAGATGAAATCTTGAAGGAAAACCGCTGAAACTTCGTGCCAAAATGAGTCATATGCATGCATATGCGCGCACGTGTATGTTGCTTCCTGCACCGAGACAGACAGTTACGTACATGAGTTGCTTCTGAGAACTACATGAAAAACAGTGGTGGTTAGCTATGAAGAACCTATGAACCATCATCCGAGACTATCACACGAAAACATGCAAATTAACGATGTTTTCGTGTGATAGTCTCGGGTGAATTAAGCAATCACAAGACATTAGTATTCATCGTATCCATGACGTAACTCCGACAGTGTCCGCCATTGCTGACGTCGCCGTAATGACACAAAGGTGGTGGGCAAAATTCATTGCTTTGCTGAAGAAAGCTGGTGGGCAAAACGCGCAACGTCATGTAGGCCTGGGCCTATGTCATGGATACGATGAATAGGAGAGGTTAGTTCCTGAATCCAACACCAGGTGACTCACCACCGGACTGGATACAAACAACCATTACCAATGTCAGCAGTATGGGAGGGTCTCCGCTCAAGGCAATAAAGCCCGCAACCATAGCACTGCATCAGCAATTAGCTGTTTGAGTACCCAAACCAGGAACCTTGTGTTGAAAACAAACGTATGCGTTCCAGCCAACACCATGCATGGTAATACGTGATTCAATGCTTGAGAGGGCCAGAAAAAGGTACTGAATCACAAACCATAGTTTCAGACCTGAAACTGTTCCTTTCACCATTGGTCGTAACATAAACAGAAAGCAGACGTCTGTTCGCCTTACCTCGTTTTGATGGTCGATGGCGTCTTGTAGTTTCTGTCTGCGTTCCATTGCCATGAGCCACACATGTCGCCAAGTGTTGAATAGTCCAGTGACACGCTGGTTCTTGAACCGTGGCTCAGGAGTCTTCTTGTCCTTTCTCCTAGAAGTCAGAAAAAATGCTCATTCAAATCTCTAGAAGGTGAAATCTCTATTCAAACATGTCAAATCTGCTGAAATGTGCTTCCAATGCTTCACAATACATGTATGTACACTATACTGTGTGCACATGCACCTGAAAACTCCAAGGTGATGATTTGGGAGACATTTTGGGAAACCAAGATGTTGTTCAGGCAATTAAATAATGAATAGGCAACACATACGCTGATCCGAGCCTGCTCCTTGGCAGGTACCTTGACGTGGCAGGACCTTTGTCTTGGCCTGGTGGCTCTGTGTGGTGTTTCTTGTTACTTTTGATGATTTTGTCGTAGTCAGGTTGTCGTTTTGTCATCTCGCCTTCGAACTCCTGCAACAAGTCAACGTACAAAGTATTAGACCGAGCCTAAGTTTAGGTGACGAGCTTTCAGCAGAGTGAAGAACTACCCATGAACCAAACGTTACCTGGTGATCTTTCAGCAGCATTTCAATGGCTGGGATCTCATTCGGAAGCGGTTCACTCTCCATTGCAGTCAGAGTGGCCTCGGCACCGATCAGCCAGCTCATGAGTTCGTTCAACATTGCCTCATTGCTTCGCATCAGTTCAAGGCCTTCCTTCAGTCGTTGGTCACGTTGTTTGGACCACGCTGTCACCTGAAAGAATAATACAGGTCAGTAGAAAACTTGGTAAAGGCAAATTTTGACAGGAAATGGGTAGAGCAAGAAGTCCCAGCAATGCCAGTCAATCTGAAAAGGTGCCTGGTATTCAGTAACCACTGCAGGTTTTGCAAGAATAAAACTGTTTATACATGCCTCATCCCAGCGGGACTGCATGGTTGCGATGAATTGTTTGACCGTGGGTACTGCATCTGGATGGCAGTGTTTGAGGATCTCATGGCCGAGGCTGATGGCCTCCTTCAGGTCTCCCTCGTGGCTCTCCAGCTCCTCATGGAAGTTCTGAAATAGGAAGAAAAGTCAGGTTTTCCACGAGATGAAATTCCCTTATCAAACTGAGCATGCGTGAAGTTTCAGTCGAAAACTAGATGGCGGATGGTTGCTTCGAAACGATGACCGAGACCAATATTTTACCTTGTGCTCATCGATCTGTTTGAGGAGAGCTGGTTCATCATCAGGTAGTGGTCCCTGTGTACGCAGGTGTCTCTCAGCCTCTGCAAGGGAGTCCATCACTGCGTGTGTCTTCTGGTGGAACTGACTTGCCTGTGAAAGAAAAGATGTTCGGTTAGTAACGAACTGAATCATATCTTATCAGGAGCGGACGGGGTAATAAACTCTGAATTGACAGATTGTGTGAAGGAGAATCGACACCACAAACCTCAGAATCTCCAAATTAAGACCCATCAAACAGTACGTCTGCTTACCTGAACCATTGCCTCTTCAATCCTGGCCAGCTTGGCCTGACTCAGTTTGTTGACCCTGTCCCACTTGTTGGTCAGGTCGAATATTTGTGACGAGAGCTCGGATGTATCCTCGTCCGACTTGCTGATCAAATCCTTGGAGGACTTCTGCACGAATGCAACGCTCTTGCTGCGCTTCTTCAGCTCCTTTATGAAGTTCTGAAATATACGGAAAAATAGAAATGTACACAATTCAAAACAAAGGTTTTAGAGATCAATAGTGGAGGAAATGAACATGAAAACAGACGACATCAACTCTGCCGAATCCTTGCACTGACTTACGTTATGTTCTTCCTGGAACATCTGGACAGAGTCAAGGTCACCATTGACGAGAATGTCCTCTGCGAGTGATGGTTCGACCTTGTACAACCAGTCCAACAGGGCTCCGAGGGCATCGTTGAACTGACCAGAGAAGAGTAAGGCTTCTTCAAGGTTCCTTTGTCTGAAGGAGAAAGAATATCATAAGTTAGGTAATATCCACATAACTGCCAACAGCCAATGCTCCTCACCTTAAACCTGGAGAAAAATCCACTTGTTCCTACAACTAATTTCAGATGGATGTAACATCAGTTGGTGCCTACCTGTCCACAGACTTGTTACAAACAGAATTCCACTTTGCTTTCAAGTCCACAAGCATCTGATTCAAAACTAGGTGGTCATCTTTCGGCGACTTATCCTTCAAGTGACGAGCAAACCTACGAGTGCCATCGTAGAGTGGCTGCTTGGCGCCGAGAGCACGCTGGAATTCCTTGTGCCGGGTAATCTGCTGTTTGATCTTCTCTGGGTCGTTGCCGACGGTGTGGCTGTCGTCGAGTTGGCGTTCTCCCTCATCCAACCAATCCATGAGCTCTTGCCAGGCATCGTTGAACTGCACAAGATGATGTTTAGACAGTTTAGACATGCATCTACATCAATATGGCAAATGATGGCACCAACAAAAGGTGCTCTTACAGAGCTTTCCAATCTTTTTTAAGAATGTCATCAGAAATGATCTCAAGCATTGATCCCAACTGCTCATGGAAACCTTTTCATCGCAGGAACATAAACCCATACCTTCTTGGCCTCCTTGTATCCATGGTCAAGCTGTTTGGTGCGATCAGCCGATTTCGACACGATCTTCTCCCAGCGATGGTGGGTGCTGACGAGCAGATTCTTGATGAGAATGACGTCTTGTTTCTGGCTGAAGTACTTCAGATGTGTGCCAGTCTTTTCGAGGCTGGTCATTGTCTCGCGGTGAGAACTGATCTCCTTTTGTAGCATCTGAAAGGGAAATTCAGATCAATCAAGCGTTGCTTCGTTGCTTTTCAGGGTAATGAGAAGAAACGGATGGATCAGGGCCGATTTCAGCCCTCCAAAACCGAAAGCAGTCATACCTTGTGTGCCTCGATCTGTTCTGTAACCAAGTCTAGTACACGACTGACTGGCGTCATCTGGGCAAACATTCGCTCCATGGTGGTCAACCACGTGATGAATGAGTTGAGATCATCATGGAATTTCGTCGCGAGATGTTCTGCATCTTCAAGTTTGAGCTGCAAAAAGACCAAAATGCGTAAATGGATGTCTATAGCTGTACACCGTACATGAAGCAATTTCTAAATGAACATGGAGGCAATTTCAAAGTGTTTTATGGTAATATCAATTTGACTTAGGCCTACCTTCCTTTCCTTGGCTCGAGACCTGATGTTCTCCCATCTTGTCTTGAGTGTCTGCAGCCCGAGGGCTAGAGCGCTGACCGCTGTATCAGGTGTCTTCTCCATCAACTCCTCACCAGCCTTCAATATTTCACTGACTTTGGGTTCGAGGGCGTCCAACTCAACATACATGTCCTGAAAAATGTCAAGTTTTTTAGGCTTACGCTTAAGTTTGTATCAGACACTTGTGACTACGACTCGCATCCAACTTTTTCATGCTATTTAGAAGCATTAGGTTGGTACATTGCAACAGAAACTCACCATGAATCGAGTGAGCTGGTCCTTGGCTGTGTCTGGCAAACCTCCATATGGTTTTGATGTGACAAGCACAGCATCGATCTCGCCCAGACGGTGAAGAAGATCCTGTAGCTCGCCGTGGAATGTCTTGGCCTCTCTCAGGGCACCCTCCAGCTGTAGCTGCTTATCACGGAGTTTGGACAGGATGTCTTCCCAGAGGATGTTCATGCGGTCGAGTTTCTGGCGTGTCGTGACGGCCTCAGCGCCTCCTTCGCCGGAGATGACGTCTCGGGCTGCTTCGCTGACGACCGCGACGCTTGATTGGTGAGATTGGACGTCATTTTGGAGAATCTGGAAATGTACAAATAACTTTCAGTTCACTCTTCCTTCATCGTAAAGTGTACAAAATAAGACAACAAAATACCAAGTTCATTTCAGATGTTAGTAAAATCTGCCAGCTATCCTGTCTACCACCGAGGTTGAACTGGAATTTTCATGTAGGCCTAATCATCAAGAAATTGACTACCTGCTTTTGTTATGTTACAAAGATGAGTGGGATGTGTATTGCTGCATTATATATGTATAGTGAAATTGTTCATTGTGAAGAGTTCTTTTACTATCCTGAAGCCTGGGTTTATTCAGTGTCATCTCTTCATATTGATGCAAATATTGGGCACGTTTGCTGTTTTGTATCAGTATTGCGTGGACTTTACAAGTATTCTCAATAAAATTCGAAGTAATAATCACTGTTCTTCAGAACGAACAAAGAGAAGTGCACGTCATGGTAATTTCTAAGCAGACATGTGTATAGAGGTGTACAGCAGATTTGTTGATATTGGAGAAACACACCACGGATTGGAAGGGGTACCCTACAGGACCAGTTCCCAAAGCAAAACATTTCAAACTGCATCGCACTGGAATATCTTTGAGGCCAACTGTAGGCCTTATGATAACTGGAGTGCTCTGTAGACAGTTGGAGAGAGAGAGCAAGGTGAGAGGAATCATCTACCCCTAACACTTACAGGAGATACCAAGTGAAGTAGATGTACCTAACATAGAGAAGCAACCTAATATATATGTGATCGTGTGAGGTATGGATAGCCTTCCATATGAGCTTTCAAAACTGTACAGGACACCAAGAGGCCCAGACTTACAGTGGTAATTTTCCCTATACCAGGACAGTAGACAGATAGAATCCAAGGATTTTCACAGCCAACCGCACAGAAAGTCCGATAGTGCTACCAGCAGCTATCGGCAGTTAGTTATAACGCATTTTCCCATCAACTAAACCGCCGATGGACACCAAAAGCACGGTCGGACTTTCTGTGTGGTTGGCCCAGGTCTACATCTGCTGTACATAAAATGTTGTCTTTATTAGATTTACTAATGTCGTATGGATCAAATACCCAAGGACAGAATGGTACCCGCACTAATAGCTTTTCTCAGTCGAGGCCTTTATTTGGCCCTTACACACATCTATCAAACTGATGGTCTTGGAGGGTGCAATGTGCAGAACCAGGTCAAGTCGTAGAATAAAGAACTCAAAATATTTCATAGCATGTTGGTATGATAGGTTAAAGCTGGATGGTACATATATTCCATGGTGTGTGTGGTGACACAGATGAAGATATCTAACGATGGATGAGAATTTACATTGGCTGGCACAGGAGAATCAAACAGTGGTGCTGAGGAAAACCCTGAACCTCTTTCAGCAAATTCTAAACCTAACTTACCCTTAACCTCGACAGCTGAGGTAGCAATCATTAAATTGTTAAATTGACTCAAAATATTTAAACAGCAAACGATATTGAATGATCTGAATGATTATACTGAACATAAATCAAGAGGATGCAAAATAAAAGCTTGGCATGGCATAAGCAAAATGGGAGGACACTTAACCCTGTACATGATCACAATGAGGGCCATCTCCGCCAGTTCTGCAAAATGGCAGGCTGACATGCAGTACACTACAGATATTGATGTCATTTGTGGCGAGGTTTATCTTTACAGCATGCAGTCCATGCCATATCATAACATCACAGAATCTAGAGGAAGAAGAACTGGGAGCTGTGGTGCTAACCAGTACCAATAGGAGTTTTGAGGAAGAAGATGAAAAGAAGAAAGCAAGGATTATGCATGCTCCATCTTGAATAAAGTCTGGCAACATCTAACTACGACCCAATGGAATGCGGAAGTCATGTAATGTTGCAGAGCTTTGTCGTTCTTAATCATGCCTGCCGACCATTTGTGGTCATTCCCCGATTGTTCGCGCTCTGCACAGGTTATTCAAGAGCCGCGTGTGATTAAGGATCCGTAGAAAATTCAACTATCCTAACTTCCGCATTCCACTGGGTCGTAGTTAGATGTTGCCGGACTTTACAGTGGACCTATCCTGATCCTTGGTGCCCACAGTCCTATGGGAATGCTCCGGTTACAAAGAATAAGAGTGGGGTGATGAGGAAATGACATGCAAAGGATGAAGTAGATCTGATCATATAGACCAGACAGATTAGCTCGGTGGACAGGGAAAAAGAATGGTGCATGAATGATTGGGAAGTGCAGTGACTTTCCTGCACCCATCTCCACTGGGCGTACTACGGAGTTTCTGAGAGTGCACCTGGGATAACATGCTAATGATCTACGTGCATGGAGTGTCGAACAGAAACATGCAGATGAGGAGTTTGAGATTGTCATAGACAATGTCAGGAGATAAATTTGTGGAGACTACTACAGACTGGCTAAAATTTAAGTGTTTTCCAAAACACATCAGATTGGAATATCTAAAGCCACAAGCTCACCAAAATCTAATTCCTGTGCCGTTCACAGCAGATAATATAGAAGTCAATGGCTTGTATATGTATATGTAGGCAGTGCGCCACAAAACGCACCGATATCAGGTTTCGGTGTGTGTGCACCTTTACACATGGAAGTAGCAAGACAGAATTGGCACAAAATGCCAGTACCTAGTTGTTTTTCTTGTCGTGTTTCACAGTGAAATTCACTCCCCTGACAATGTTTATGAAAACTGATTGGGTGGTGCAAGACAGAACTCAAGTAGTTTTATCACCAGGGACCAGTGGAGGACTGACAGTCCCCCAGACAGATACTTGTGCAAAAAAGCAAAACTGAAGCAAAAACCTTTGGGGCCGCCTTCTGCAGGGAATAAAAACTAACTTTGTGGACGTTAACATCGTATCGCAACCGCTGTGCAAAGAAAAGGAAAGTGCAACGTGAAACACAGATTTACAGGGCAAATAATACTTAAGCTTTTGGTGAGCCAATCCTTAGACACCTCAGGAAAATGTGAATTCTCAAACTCTTTTTGGTACCAAGCACTGAGCAGACGATACCTTATCAGCAGATGCGATCTTTTGTAAGAGATTTTTCAACATGGACGACGGTATGGAAAATTGTTTGAATAAAAGTTATTTGTTATATCAGTCAGATGAAACTTCATTCAAATTCTGGAATGAAATTCATAAAAAGAACTTCACATTTTCCTCAGAAGAGACGTGGCTCTACCAGGACTACCAAAAAAGCTATTTGGGAAAGCCAATATACAGAATGCAAAATAATGTGTTACAAGTACAGTGTGAGGAAGTCTGCATTCGTTGTTGAAATAAGCAGGTGAAAGGATGTGAAACATAAACAGAAATCACTCAA
>NMRB01002527.1:0-14792 GCA_002633025.1 Notospermus geniculatus | reverse complement strand
TTTTTAAGGTACCCCTCCAATGCATGTTTATGCAAGATATGAAGTTGCTCGGTGAAATAATGACAAACTGTGGCAGGTTCGTCACTTTTGTCGAACTTTGACCTCTGTGACCTTGAAAAGTAGGTCAAATCAAAAACCCGTTATATATGTTATGTATCCTTATTAGCTACACCTATGATAAAAATTTGAAGATGATCTAGTCATTAGTTCAGGAGTTATTGTACTTTTTGTGTTTTTGGTTTCCGCCACCTGGTGGCCAAACTGAGAGTCGAATCGGACCGAAACTTGGTGTCGTGGGTCATCTGACCTAGGGGTATATATGTACCAAGTTTCAGATCAATAGCTCCAGCGGTTACGAAACGTGCCCTGCTAACGGACAACGACGACGACGGACGACGACGACGGACGACGACGGACGCTGCACCATCGTAATAGCTCACCCCAGTGAGCTAAAAACTGCCTGATCATCGAATCAAAATGCAACATTAGTCAAATCGCTTACAACAGACAACACTTGACCATGCACAAAAACTTTGGTGTCGTTTTCAAAAGATTGACAAAGTGTTTGATCCTCCCTACCTTATGTTTTGATAGTTCGATTTCGATGGCTTTCGGGTCACCGTGCACTTCCTGTATCTCGTCCAGTGCGGCGTTGGTGTGTTCCATCCATGAGAGCAGTTCCTCCATGGCGTGTTGGAACTGGCCAAGACTGAGGAGAGCATTCTGTAACTTTTGCTGGAGGAGAAAATAGAAAATACCAGTATAGTGAAACATCTACTTATTGTAAGGATATATGATCATCATAAAATTTGAAAGTATCTTTACCTTTCTGTCAGCAATTCCTTCCATCAGATGGTCCCATCGTTTGTTGATTTCAGCCACTGGTTCGAGAATCGACTTGGCCTGGTCTGTGGGACTGTCCTTCGTGATTTCACCAGCATTCTGGTTCAGATGTTCGATGTCAAGGTGTTTGGGGTCAAACTTCAACCTCAGATTCTGAAATTAATCAAATGAATACATGTAGTACAATAGGTCTACCATTTCGTGGGGCTGCTACATTTGCCTCATGGGTGGAGGCTGTTCTCTTCACAGAAGAGCAATTTCTACAAAGCGGACATCAATCTGAATGACCCAGAGGAGACTGGCAGACGTCGTGAAAACTCACAAAACAACAATCTTTTTCAACTGCATACCTTCAAATCTGTCAACTGCTGTTTCACAAGGTCAGTGTCGCCACCAATTGGTCCCAGGCCCGAGACCTTCTCCTCTGCCTGCTGGAGCCAGATCAGAATCCTCATCAGCTCAGTCTGGAACTCCACCGCCTTTCGTAAAGCATCATCCAACTGTTTCTGTCTTTCCAACCATTGGGCTTGCACGACGTCAAAGTTCGTGTCGAGTTCATCGATGTTCTTTGCGACTTCTGGTTTGTCGCCTTCGCCGCAGAGTTGCATGAGGTCTCCGCCAACGTTTCGGGTCTGGTCGATATCGGCCTTGGAGGCCTCGATGTCTTCTCTGACAGCCTGAAATGATGACAGGTAGGGTAAAATTCAGTGCACTGGTTCAGCCTTGCAAATTTCTTTCCAAACAGGCAAGAATAAATCAGATCAACAAAGAAATTGCATGGAAGAAATTGATTTTGAGTCGAAGTCGTGACGTACCTCCAACACATCTCTCTGCTCCTTGATCGATTCGGGATCCACCCCAGGTGGGTCTGCTGAATACAGTGTCTCCTGAAGATCCTTCAGCGTGGACATCAAGCCGTTCACATCGTCCCAGAATCGTTCGGACAACTCAAGTGTATCCTCAAGTTCCTTGTTCCGTTGTAAGGTGGCAGCACGTAGGTTCTTCCACATCTTCATTAGTTCGTCTACTTTGCGCTTCACAGCTACAAGAAAGGTAATGTGACGATGAACTTGCACAGGACAGTGAAATGCGTGGGTTTTCGAAGGAAAAATTTGAATGAAAGTTCTGCACCCATGTGAACCGAACAATATTTGTTGAAAACATTTTCATTTATTCCCAACAACCTTGACATACAAGGTTCTAAACGTGGTGATGTCTGTAGCAAGTATGAGATGAAGTACTGAATCTTACCTCTTGCCTCTTCATCATCTTCCTTACTCTTGGCCTGAGCGAGCAGTTGATCAGCAGCTGCCTTCACAGCCTCCAGAGCAGCCAGACGTTTGTCCAGTTCCTCGATCAGTGACTAATAATGTAAGACCAAGAAGAGTGAAAATTTGGACACAATTCAGAAATCATACCAACAGGCCTGAAGTACATTGGAAGGAACTGCCATTTTTGCAATTGACTGATCATGGATTCAATTCCAACAGATATGTCAACCAGAGCCAATGATGAACTTACCCTGTTGTCCATGAGTTGATCTCTTAGCTTGTCAGGATGAGCAGAGACAGGTTCTGCCTTCTCGACTTGATCGGCAGTTGATTGCATTGAGTCAATCATCACTTCCAGCTTGTCTGAGAACTGAAAACAGAGAAAAATTCACAATTTGAATAGCTTACATGTACTCTTAACTGACTGTTCTAAATGAAAGGAAGGGCCTCTCCCTAAAACACAAGATGCCATCCTAGTTGCTGTTTAAACCTCTCAAGGTGAAACTCAAAGGTTCAAAACCATGACGTCTGCCCTTTTCCCCCTTCAGTGAGAAATCATACCTCGGCACTGCTGCTGAGGGCCTCCTCTATTGTATTAGTCCTGTCCTTCAGGAACTCTTTCATCTTCTGGTAGCGTGTGTTATCGCCAGAGATCATCTCACTGATTTGCCCGGCCTCATCTTCGCTGACAAGTCGGGCCAGAGCCGACCCGGTCTTGTTCAGTTTTTCCAACTGGGGTTTGTGGTCGGAGAGTTCTTGCTTCATCAGCTGTGAGAAGGAGAAAATAGACAGTCTTGAAGAAAACGGATGACAAGGCCCATTTACAAGCAAGACTGGGAACTACTTCTTCACATTTTGAAATCTATCTTTTGTACCAACACAAACTGGAGTTGTTGGACAGGAAGAAGTGAGCAAAAGTAGGTGTCATCTCCTCTCTTTCCAACAAAGCAAATGCTGATGACCGCATCAGTCAAGACCTGCATTTTCTTCCTGAATCGGAGCAACAGTCTGTGCTCCTGGTTTAGCTTTAGGACCAACCCTGTGATGGACTAACAAATATGGCAACAAATTCAAGAACATTCATCATCACACTGTCCCACATGCAAATCAACCTCAGCTCATTGTTTGTTTACCCAAGGAATAATGTTTACCACCAATGCACTTCGACCTACACCAAATTCGATGAGAAAATCCTTTCACCATTAATTTGAATTTATGAGCTTTAATAAAGCTCATTCAATTTGAAAACCCTGAACTGAATGCTAGTAGCCACCATCGTTCACAGAATGAGGCTCAAACAAACCCATTTTAAGGTCATCTGAAACAAAGTTTCACATAGAATGAAAGGAAAAGAAAAGAACATGAACAGTAAACCAAACGCCATCACTGAGGATGCTGTTATTGTTAATGGACATTGCTTTGCCTGGATACATCAAGTTCAGTTCTATCAAAGGCAGAGGATAGTCAAAACATACCGCCACTTTCTCCTGCTGTGCTTTGAGCTGATCAGGGTTGACCGCCGTGATGCCTTCCTTCTCAACCCTGGGTTCCATGTCGTCCAACCACGTCAACAATTCATCATGGACGTCGTGGAAGTGATGAGCCAATGGTAGCGCTTGTTCCAAACTGTTAAGGCGATCGCTGGAGAGTTTTGCCACCGATTCTGCTTGCTTCTTTAACTTGTCAATTCTCTCCTTGATGTCATCTTCGTCATCGGAGTGAGCTTCACGGAGGAGTTTCTTGGCTGTTGTGATGGCATCCCTTGCCTTGGCCTTCTGGTCCTTGATCTCAGAATTCAGGTCCTGAAAGTAAAGAGCAAGGATACTTATAATTTGGATGGTCCCCTAACACCTGCCTAGAATAGGCCATTCTTGTAGTCGTGCTCTGCCCACTACACCCCCCCCCCAACATTGAGTCTGAATCTCAGTGTCTCACAGCTTGACAGAACTACCTGCACAGCTTACCTTGTGTTCCTGAAGCTGAGCCTGAAGAATGGCGGGATCAGCAGTGAGGCCTTCATCGTCCTTCAACTGTCCTTCCTTCTCCTCGAAGTAGCCGCTCAAATCATCAACATCTCCGAGCACTTCGACAGACTTCTGACGCGAGAGTTTCAACTTCTCGGCCTTCTCGTTGATCTTTCCAGACAGCGAGTCGAATTTCTCATTATCCTTGGCGACCATCTCACCTAACTTGGCAGCGCCCTCTTTTGTGGAGAGGACAGAGAGCTGCGGGGCTTCCTTGTTGATTGTTGCGACAAGTGGCTTGATGGTGCTAAGTTCAGTCAGAAGTTTCTGGAAGAAAAGCGCACTTTTATCAAACAGTTTTAAACTAGGGGCTTGAGGACTTTTCTTCCCCAGATCTTTCCATCTCTTAAATTTTAGCCCCGGACACTTCGCCCCTGAGAACATTTTGTGCCCTAGGACTTTTCATCCCCAGATATTTTGTAGGGTACTTTTAAATGTTGCATTCAAGATAACAGCACATATCCAGCTCTGGCTGGCATTGGTGTTGAATTGATGATCCTCTCAGCAGGGGTGCCATCAAAGTACCTGAATGACTTCCTCCTGGTGTTCTCCCTTCTCTTTCATGCTGGGCTCAGCGACCGTAATCCAGTCTTGCAGTTTGTTGTGTGCCTCGTGGAACTTGATAGCCATTGGAAGTGCCTCTTCCATCATCGAGAGGTTCTCGGCACTCTGAGCGCTCAGATCGTTGAAACGTTCCTTGATGGCATCAAGTTTATCTTGAATCTGCTTGGCATCTTCACCTATAAGTGAACAATCATACTGTTAGTCTTCTATTAGATCAATTTTGCAAGTTCCTGTGGAGATGTACAGGTATGCGAAAATGCACTTTTTTGATGCTATGGCTGCATTTTTCACTTCAACTACAATACCTTCTTGTTGATTTGCCTTTTGGATGCAGGGATACCAAGATGCCCCCAGAAGATGGCGAAAGGGATTTTACTTGCCTTTGGTGTGACGGAGCAGTTCTAGTCCATGAAGGTCAAGGTCATCTATATCTGGCTTGTGTTCCAAGATGGCCGCATTCAGATTCTGTGAAGGGAAAGAAACATTTAAGTTAATATGCATCACAGCGATTTGAAGGTCTTGTTCCTTCTTGTATCAACAAACGTCGAGTGATTTTTGGTATCCTAAAAGGTGACGACTACTAGCAAGCAGACTTCCAAAAGTATAATGTGATCTAAAATTTATAACATGAATCAACTAGAGCAATGTCGATGGGAAGCCCATCGCATATCTCCCCGCTTTCGACAGGAAGTAATGGTGACATGGTTATTTTTCCTGTGTCTTTCATATATTGACCCTGGCAGTCTTTAATTTGTCACATTCCAAATGCAATTTTCATGCAGAAGGAATTGCATTTTGGAGTGTAAAAAATGACCCTGGAGGCCATTTTTAACCAACCCCCCCCCCAAAAAAAAGTTTTGAAAGAAAAAAATTTTTTTCGAAAAAAATTTTTTTTTTTGTAAATTTTTTTTTCTCACCCCCCCTCCTTGACAATCCTGGCGGAAACCCTGCCTGGTGGGAAGAGGCCGAGTTCGATCGAAGTACATTGGGGGTTGGGAGTGTTGTGCACATTAGTGGATGAGTAAGCTTACATAATATATACCAATGTTTCAAACTCCTCAATTGAACGGTGAAGGAGGAGATATCACTTTTGGACGGCTCATGGTTTTTATCGAAGTTTGACCCCTGTGACCTTGAAACTAGGTCAAGGTCAAAACCCCTACGATATATTGTGAAGCTGTCACAGATAAACCTTCACACAAAATTTCATCACTTTATCACAATTACTTTAGGAGTAATGACCATAAATGTGTTTTTCACATAACGCCCCCTGGTGGAAAGACAGGGAGTTGGATCGAAATTCCAAGAGTGTTGTGCACAATAGTGGATGAGTACCTAATACATACTAAAGTTTCAAGCTCCTCCGTTGAACGGTCTAGGAGGAGATATCACTTTCGGACGGACGGACAGCCGGACGGCCGGACAGCCGGACTGACGGCGGAGGGTAAAACAATATCTCCCCGACTTTTTTCAAAAAGCGGGGAGATAATTAGATTATTGATAGACACACTGAAGAAATCATAAGAAAGATATGTACCATGAAAACGGTTACGAGACAAAGAAGTTATAACAGTTAGAAAGAGAGGTGATGGCCAAGTCTGGAAGGCCGACTGTGCCAACATGTTAAAGATAGTTACGACATAAACCCTGAAATTACAGGTGTTAAGTGATTCACGCTGTTCTCATCATTTTAGTTCTTAATCTTCTGACCCAAGGACAACCAGTTAGCAATAGTGCTTCACAGTAAATATACAGTGATTCTGAGTCAATTTAGTGCTGTCTTCCTTCGGAACGTTATTCACAATGAGGGTTCGTTAAACATGATTCCTCTGAACTATTAGGGCCTAATTCATTAAACGTTGAATTTACTGGTTCAGGGTCTGCATGTGCAGGTCTGTAGGCCTTGACTCAGTATATTCACTACAAGAATTTGACCCTTACAGACTGTCACGATACACATGTCACAGTTAAGACACAGAATTAGTAACCACAAGTTTTAAAGTTAGTCGACATCTGTAACTATTAAACCTAAACCCGTTACATTTGAAAATTTGAGTATACCATGAGTTCAGCCATCTTTCTCGTGACGTTCCTAGCCTGCAAGGGGTTAATTCCCTCAACAGACACTTGTAAATCATGCGTGTCCAGCCAGGCCTCTTCATCAGAACATTGTTCATTAAATTCAAGTAAACTATCGCGAATATTGACAAAATCCTGTAGTTCATTTTCAACATCTCGACAGATGTGTCCGAAACGATCTTTCAAAGTATTTAACTCCTCCTTAACCCCCTGGGCATCATATATGCCAACTTTGCCACTCAGCTGTTCGCCGAGATTTTCTGCACTGGCTACAAGAGACGCCTGGCCGGCCATTTGTTCGACTAATTCCTGGAAATTTTATAAAAGAAAAGAGAACTAAATAAAGCTTTGGAGGAGAGGATCAATGCAAATAAACAAGGGAAAAGAAGTGTTCATACGAAGTGCTGGAATAAAAGAACTAACGTGAGGAATATTAAAGTTATATGAAGAATAAAATGCAAATGTACCAAATCACTTGACACAAGCATTTCATGGTTAAAAGAAGCATTCGAAAAGTGTTCAGTTTGTGTACATAGCTTCTGTTCAATTTTCTCCCAACGGGACTGCATGAAAGCCAGATTACACTCCTCTCGCAGTGTTTTGTTTCGCTCCGTACCTACGCTTCACAAACCACTGCTTCGAATGGCCGGTATTCTGCCGATTTACTGCCAGGTGGCACCACTACTGGTCCCGCTGCTGCGCTGGAGAAAGTGTTTTAGGATTTTAGTCAGTTGCAGCCTGATGGCGGTCGCTGATTGGTTGGACAGTAGTGGTGCCATCTGGCGGTAAATCGGCAGAATACCGGCCATTCGAAGCAGTGGTTTGTGAAGCGTAGGTTCGGAGCGAAACAAAACACTGCGAGAGGAGTGTAAAGCCAGATATGCTTCAATGAACCTCAAGGCCACTGTCAACTTGAGTTTGCTGTGTGTTTTATGATTTTCACAGGGAATTGGACAATTACCACAAAGTTAACATGAGCATCCACTGAAAATGCCCATTTCCCTGTGAAGATCCTAAACACATGGCATGAAACGCCAAAGTTGACCAAGACCTTTTGTCAACTATCTAATCCCATAGTCCCACAGTGTCAAGTAACTCGTGCACATCCACATATGTGTGGCGGTCGAGGAAAACCCACCAGAAGTCGCTGAATGATCAACAAGGGCTGTCAGATTGCCTGTGCATTGATCTGCTACTGTTTACCTGTTACGTAGTACATTTCAGCTATTGAAATGTGCAGGTTCACCACGGCCATTAACACTTTCCTCACATGTGACATCCGATGGGTTTTCCTAGACCGCCTTACATATGAACAAATATATTCTAAGATCTAAATGTCCTACATGCAGTTGTTGTGCCTCCGTGTGTGGATCTAACGGCATGTACTGTGTGCGGATGGGAAAAAGGATCGTGGTGAGGCATGGCTTAGGGGCGCCGTGGTCACCTGAAGTTAGGTCACGTAAACCGAACACAGATGGAGAAGATGAAGAAAAATCTAAATTTTTTGGTCTACGTGACATAACTTTATGTGACTGCAGATAGAAACAAACATTGATATCTCTCTGACACCACATGAAACAGAACACTGGATGAAATGTGATCCAAGTGTTTGTACACTACAACAATTTCTTACCATTTTCTATTTAGTTAGCGAAAGAAGAAAAGTTCAAATAGACCCAGCTTACATGTACATGTATTTCACATATCTAAAATTTGCCTCATTTAACATGGTCATTGAACCATTTTTTTGAAGATGGGGATTTGGCCTAGTGGTTAAGGAGTGCTGCCCCTGATTGCTGGTGACTGATGCCTTATGCGAGGGTCCATGGGTTCGAGTCTGGTAGGATGCTATGTCTTTCACCTTAGAAACCTGATATTATTTCATGCCCTCTAAAATTTGCAGTGTCTTTTTTTTAACAAGAGAAACTACCATAAAAACAGCTTTTTATTCTGAAGTGATTGCCACATGGCTTTGATAACCAGTTATTTATTCTAATTTTAGCAACAGACACATTTCCATGTCCGCCTCCACTCTGAATTGGACTTGAAGAGATTCGTGCTAAAAATGACCAACATGCAGAACCTACAAGACATCAACACATCATTCGATCTTGATGAACACAATGCTATAAACTATCCAAGATCACAGCTACCTGTAAACATGGAATAAGACTCACCTTGTGCTCTTCAATCTGCTGCTGCAGTTGTTCAGGATCAGCGCTGATTGCATCCATCCCGGAGACCAGCTTTTCCGTCTTGTCCAACCATTCCATGATCGGCTGTATTTTCTCACGGAACTCCTTGGCAATTCGTGAAATGTCATGCAGATCTTTCTGGCGTTGCTCAGCCGCTTCGCTCAGTTTCTCCCAGCGTTCTTCAAGGTCAGAAATCTGTGACGTGATCGTGTTCTTTTCATCCTCGTCTTCCGTTGATGACATGACCTGATCGGCGAGTTGGTGGAGTGACTCGATGCTTGGCGTACGGTCTGTGAGCATCCGTTGAAGGAACTGCAACAAGTAAGAAGTAAGTCAGCGAACACTGACATTCCAAAAGCCTACAATAATTTAGAGAGAAAAGGTCAAATTCAAGTTTCGCCACAAATCAAATGAGGCAGAGTTCAGAAGTAGGCCCCTACCTTGATTTCTCCTATTTCAGCCACAAAGAAGACAAAAACAGTGCCCTTACCTTCTGCTCCTGCATCTGTGCCTTGATCACCTGACCATCAGCAGACGGTTCCCTCTGATTGGCTATCATCTCTTCCGTCTCTCCAATCCAATCCAGCATGGACTCCAAGGCATCTTTGAACTTCCCTGATTTGAGAAGTGCAGCATCCAATTTGGCATCCCTCTCAGCGACCTTCCTCGTAAAGTCGGCCCATTTGCCATTCATCTGATCAAGGTCGGCCTCAAGGTCAGATATGCTGACGCCAAAGCCTGCACTCTGGATAAGGTTGTTGCCAAGTTGTCTGGTCTGGTCAACATCATGAAGGATTGGTTCCACTGTCTCCTTCTGGAATACCTGAAAACAGACAACAGATGACAATAGCAAATGGGAACGTCCATTGTTCAAAAAGTTTAATTCCAATCGGTTTTGATTCTCTTCAACTAACCTTGAAATCCTTCTGGAGCTGTTTGACTTTGTCCTCATCTCCACCCATAGGTGGTGCTTGTTGCAAGGATGCGTCTGCCTTGTCAATGGCATTGTTTACATCGTCAACCTTCTTCTTCAACTCCTCCAACTTATCCATGGTGTTCTCAATATCTTCTTTTCGGTGTTGATTCTGGTCGATGAGTTTGTCGCACTGGCGCTGGAGGGCGTCAAGCTGGAGTAGGAAAATAAGAGAATTTCTATTATTTGCACTACTCCCTTCAATTTTAAAGAATAATGAGGTCACATGACAACCTTGAGCTAAATATAGATGAGGCTCAAATTATATTAATACCTGGTTGATGAAGTTCGTTGGATCAGCCACCATTCCTTCATTCTGTAGGTCATGCAGTTTGTTGTTTTGGTCCTCAATGGCTGCCTTCTTCTCCTCAAGTTTCTCCAAAAGTTTCTCAGCGTCACCAAGTTGTTTCTTCAGACTCTCCAAATCTCGACCAATGCCAGGTTTGGCATTGGCCTCTTCTTCGAGATGGTTCAGCTCTCCTGACAAATCTCTCATGCCTCGTTGATAATCGCCCAAAATGGCAGAGCCGGTTTCGAATTCGGTGATCAGGGCATCAATGTCAGCATTTAGTGTGTTGTACCGTTTTGCAGCCTTGTCGCTCTCGTTTTCGACGTGGGTTGAGTTGCAGCCCTCGGGTGCACTAGCGACGAGGAGATCAGCCTGCTCGCAGAGGTCAGTCACCATTGGCTTCATGTTCTGCACATCTTCCTGCAGCATCTAGAACAGAGAATACATTGTTTTAACTACCAGGTGCAAAACAAGCCATCGGGACGAATGTAAGGTGAAAGAAAGGGAGGGTAGTCGTGCAGTTTTGAACCAATAGACCTAGACAAATACTCAGCGTAGAAGATGGATGTCAATCAATGCCAACCTTGACTTTATCCAAGTGTTTCGAATCCTTTGATGTTTCTGCTGCAGCCCTGTAGGAGTTCAACTTGTCTTCGTTTGTCTTCAGCACATGCTGGACATCCCTCAATGCATCATTGTAATCCTGGAGCTGCTGGCTGCTGTCTTCCAGTTGTTTGACCTTCTCAGCAGCGGCTACAAATATATCAAAGACAAAGGTAGACAAAACATCAAATTTAAGGGAACAGTCAGTTTGGTAAAAGAACCCGAGAGGAATGAAACTGATACCAAGAGACTACGAACCTTCATTGAGATTGTCCCATCTTCTTGAGATATCATCAAGATCGTGCTGTACCATGGTGTGGTCTGCATCTGTAGACTGCAGCAGTACCTGGCCTGCGTCTTTCAGTGCATTGAAATCTGCTGTCTTCCACACGATCTCATTCTGGAAGCCCTAAAAGTGAAACAAAATTCGAGTCATTTCAGTGTTAGCTTTTTGTTTTTCATGGGTGTTGGTTACGGTAAGGGAAGTCAATCTCCAAGGTTCTCATTCAAGATTCAAATTTCGCATGTAACAAATTTTAAATTTTCTATACAAAACAATGAAATCTATATCAAGGAGGGGAGCTGAAACAACTGACGAATCTGAACGTTCACAAACCTGGGCATCCTTGAGCTGCTTGGCCAAATCCTCCTTCTTCAGCACCACGTTCGGCATATCAGCCAAATGATCTTCCTTGAACTTCAACCAGGCAGACACCCCTTCCAAGTTATCCAGGAACCGCTGCGCATGGTCAAGACAAGTTTTCAAATCTTCGTGTCGATCTGCAGTGGTCTTCTTCAGATTCTTCAACTGTCCTTCCAGTGTGTCCAACTGTTTGTCAATTTCTGCCTTCTCTTCTGGACTAGCAGCCGACAGTGACATCCGTCTGCCCATCTCGATGGTCTTCTTTGTGTCGTATTCCATGTCGTCAAGTTTACCTTGCAGATTCTGCAACACAGAAATTTGCCGAAAGTCACAAAATTTTTCCACAATACTGACCTAAAAGAGGGTGCAAATTAAAGTTCCGCAGACAACGTCAACATTTGATTTCATAACAAAATAAAATGCCTACCTCTGTGTTATCCAACTCTCGTTTGATCTTATCCTTGTCACATGACAGCGGAGGCAGACGATCAAGTCCTTGTTGCATGTCTGCCAACACCTGCAGCTGTTCAGAGAGCTTCTCATTGAATGCTTGGCCTTCTTGTTCAGCTTCATCTGCCTTTGTCTTGTACGTATCTGAAGTAGAAGCAGCGTGAGTTAAGAGTGAGAACTGTGGTCAAGGAAGGAATGGTACACAGCCTTCAACTGCAGTTTAATCCATGGGGCAGTTTTGCGACAAGAAATCAATGAAAATTCAAGCAAAATACATGTACCCACCATATTTCTTCATGAGATCATTGAATGGTCTCTCAACATTGGCCAGCTTGTTGTTCAAGTCAAACTTGACAGATGACTGCTTGGTTGAGTCGCAGAGTGAGTTGCATTGATCGCGTGCCTTCTCCAGCAGGTCTTTGAAACTTTCAACGTCACCATCTATGCCCTGTTGGAGATCACAGAATGTAAACACTTTAGCAAAACAGAAGACTATTTGTTTACATATGCAAGTTTCTTGCATGGTGACACAAGTAGAAGAGGGCTTTTACAAAGTCAACCCCAGCTCTGTGCCTGAAAACCAATCAACATATTTCGACATATGAACCCTTTTCTGCTTACCTTCATCTGCTCTTTCTGCTTCTCAATCATGTCTGCCTTCGATGAAATTGGCGGGAGGTCAGCCATCTTGTCAACAAGAGTCGGCAGCATGTTGTTGAGTTGGTGAAGAGTGTCGTAATACTCCGAAGCTGGACCCAACAGATTTCTCAAACTGTCCTCACGATCCTTCAACTGCTGTTGGAGTTTATCCCAGCCATTGGTAACCTCTGTTAGATCAGAGTTGATTTTCTTGGCATTCTCAGAATCTGGTTCACATTTTTCGAGGATTGCATTTCCGGTACGGACGAACTGGTCGTATGTGTCATTCATGCTGTTGAATTCATCTTGAAGAACCTGGAGAAGATATGAAATTTCGACTCTGAGTAGCTGGAATCTTACACAGAGACCCAGAAGAAAGAGTTACAATACCTTTATATGCACAGATGTATTGTTGCCATACGATAACAGGAAGCCATTTTGGTTTTTGTTTCCAGGGGAAAAAGGAATTTTGACAAGTGTACATTACATTACAGAACCATGACACCATTGAATTAGGCTATCCTGGAAAGGAACTACAAACACTTGAGAATTTGGTGATCCTTATTGTCACATTTTGCTTTATGTAATGATTTTAAGTAGAATGGTGCAGGATTCAGTGGAAATGTAGCGCTGAAGAAAGCCAGAAATTTGCAGCATTTCAGCCGGGATCATCCATGTCAAGCTTGGCAGACGGAGTTTCTGAATCAATGTGGCCCAACCAGTCACATTGGAGGGATTCACAGCATGTTTGGGGCCACTGAAGGAGGGACTGGGTTAGATATTGATATATCCAACTTCATGGATGGTCTATTTTTCAAAGCCTACCAGGTTAACCCTTTCAGTGCCTACCCCCGGCTCCCGTGGTGTACATTTTCAATTCCAGAGCGAAGATCGCAAACGCCATATGAAAACTTGTGGTAAAACAAAGCATTTGGCTCACACTGAGCCATATTGATGTCAATTTCAGTTCCTTTTTCAAACATTACGTGTTTCTGGCATTGTTTTAACTTTTTACCAAATTTTGCTCAGGCACTGAATGAGTTACCACATGCAGACTGGAGTGTACACCATCGACATACACTTTCTAGTTGATGCTTTTGACAATTTTGCAATGACATGGTCCTCATGCATCAGCACCAATGTACCAAGCATGTATCAATGGCGGGGTTTAGTATCAATTTACAACAATGAATTAGTACATGAAGTATTCGCACATGCTGTGAAATTGATGGTGAAGTCGAGATCTTCTGGAACTGCTTCAAAGCCAGGAGATTTTAGTTCGGCATCCATCACAAGATGAGGATGGGGTCATCTGAAGTGTGCTGGACAGATGAGAACATTATTGCCCAGCAACAGAAAGCCAGGCAGTCGTGGACGTGTAAGTGCTCCTGAGAGTTTTTTTCACTTCCTTGGAAACGTACAGTATTTTCAGTACAAGAGATGTAAAATAGGTACGAGTTTACATAGCATAGGCCTAGGCAAAATGTGGCAAATCATGAATATGCACATCCAAGGTTATTTGCAGGCTGGAAGAATATACAGATTAATTCACTGGGAACTGATGGTGTTTTTGTAATAAAGGAAAATAATTCTGCAGAAACCAACTAAATCAAGTCAAAAGCGACTGATTTGATAAGCACAGATCATTTCATCTGTCGGAATATGTTGAATGATTTTCAGACTCAGAGCTAGCACTAGCAGTGAGATTTGGATACTTCACACCATCAGTTCTCCAGCTTTTACCCTGACACCCCTCGCTGCCCTGACGAACCAATCCAGCACGACTCATTTCAGCGTACTAGTCCAGTTCATTCCATGCATATAGGGGTGCCAGGTTCATCAAATGACAGGAGATTGGCAAAAAGGCGCTTTGCGTTCAACTCAGGGACATGGAGCATTCAGGTTCACTCATTCAACAACAAAACAAAACTCCACATAAAAAGATTGTTCCAAACAAACCCAAGTAGTGGGAGAATGTTTTAGTCTAGTTTGATATCATCGAGAAGTAGGCCTAGGCCTAGCATGTGCCCAGACTTCCATGTTTTGCGAACTTCACCCGCCGTCTTCTCCACGAATAAACATGACGCCTTGTTATTTCAATGAATTCCTGCACACTGCGAAGAGGTACAGACGAACTTCAAGAAACCCACCTCCCATTTGCCACAAACATGTACGAAGCAAAAAAACTGTAAACATGACATCTCATGTCGTCTGCTCCT
>NMRB01002526.1:36849-100437 GCA_002633025.1 Notospermus geniculatus | reverse complement strand
CCCCCCCCCCCCAAATCCCAATCCCCACCCAAAAATGTTTTCAATCAATTATTATTAATCGTGCCACCATATCAAAACATTTTTTCTTGATATATATTTTTTATTTTACATATAGCTGGAACACTGCCTTACAAAGGGCCCCTCCATATCCTATCAAAACATGATGTGCGGTGAATTTTTTTCATCTTTATTGGTCATTTTATGCTCGAGTTTGTATTTTTTGTTTTACTGAATTCTTTTTACCATTTTTTAGGTGTGCAGTTAAAGGTAGGTCTATTCAAAACGACCTGCCCATCATGTGACAACCACCTCAATTCTGCCACTTCTCATTGCCCATGTGGGCATGATATGAAGAATGTCCACGCCGACAAGAAAAAAGAGAGAATGCAGAAGGTTGCTGAGCGCGGCCTGAAATACTAGTGTGAATATGATGAACTATACATAATAAATTTTCTGAACTAGAACTTGTATCTCATTTTCAATCCTTGGTTTGTGAACTGCTACCTTTATTTATTACTTTGGGACAGAGGAGGCAGTGCTGGACGAGAATACCTGATGAGGACATTAAAGATAATGTATCACGACTTCATTGTTTACATTCAATGTTTGTAAACATAGATGTTTACATTATGTTATTTTGGACTTTTGGGACAAGCCAACCCACCAAATTGAATATTTCTGTATCAAAAGAATTTCTAGAGGAGCATGCCACCAATAAATTACTCATAAAACAAAGAAAGACTAGACATAAACAAACAAAATGTAAATAAACAATGATTTTCGTGGCCCGCAAAAATATCCGTGATACATTTTCTTTAACATTTCAATCAATTGGACATGATATGCACCTCAAGAGTGTGACAACACCAACAAGACACCGACTACGTAACGACGAAGGCACTGACTGCGATTCAGTACCGGTATATGATTATAAAGTCACATTTCATTTCATTTATTCACATTTACATACGTCACTTAAAACTAGAAAAGTTAGAACTTTTTGTACCGTCCTACATGTATATATTGCATGTTGATGATAATAAAATTAGTTGAGTTATTCGAACCCAACCTCGTCCCCAGGGGTATAGTTCGCTCAGACAACCTCGGACCACTCGCTCACTAACCCCTGGAATCAGCTTCGGTTGCTAATCCAGGAATCTTGGACTAAGTATAGGTGGCAGCACGAGTCAAAATAATCAATTTGAAATACTAACCAGTGCTTTTTAAAATTCTTTTTACAAAAAATCACCAAACCTGGATATAGATAACCTTCTGGTTTGATCCAAAATATTTTGAAAATTTCTTTGGGTATATTCTTGGATATATTTGACGGTTTCCCGTCAACCAATCACATGCGTTAAATCCAAAGCTGATGCCAGGGGTTAGTGACGCGACTGCCATATTGTCAGAAAGCGAACGACCCGTGGGAACGAGGTTGATTCGAACCTTGGTGTTAACAAATATCACACGTTCCGATATTATGGTAACCAGATCACTTCAGAAGAACAATCACTCTCAACTCACCAATATTCACGATGGTAGACCAACTTGCTAAGGAAAAGAAAAATCGGGCCACAGTTGACTAATCAAACGAAATATCAGCTAGCCCTGGCAACGTCGAAGCAGCAACGGTGTTTCTCAATTTGATCTAGGCCAAGATAAACGTTCTAGAGGAAATCGATGCAAAAATTCTTAGGGTAGTTCAAGAAGAGGATTACAAAAAGGAACTCTCAGAAGGAGACGATTACCTCAGCAAAATCAAGGAAGGGTACGGTATTCTGAAAA
Organism: Notospermus geniculatus; assembly: GCA_002633025.1. Classification (NCBI taxonomy): domain Eukaryota; kingdom Metazoa; phylum Nemertea; class Pilidiophora; order Heteronemertea; family Lineidae; genus Notospermus; species Notospermus geniculatus. The sequence continues at coordinate 98,652 of NMRB01002526.1, read as the reverse complement.
TACAGTCTACCTTCAGGTTAAATTTGAAGTCTCTAGCTATTACGGCTACAAAACGTCGGGCATAGTTTGACGGACGGGGTGACGGACTGACACGTGACGCCACTGAATACTTATTCTACTAGCTCTGCTGACCTTTGGTCAGCTGAGCTAAAAATCGGGCCACACAGAGGGGCACAGTTTGACTAATCAAACGAAATATGGGCTAGCCCTGGCAACGTGGAAGCAGCAACGGTGTTTCTCAATTTGATCCAGGCCAAGATAAACGTTCTAGAGGAAATCGATGCAAAAATTCTTACGCTAGTTCAAGAAGAGGATTACAAAAAGGAACTCTCAGAAGGAGACGATTACCTCAGCAAAATCAAGGAAGGGTACGGTATTCTGAAAATACAGCACGATAAGGTAATCGCCCCCGCACCCAAACCCTCTGTCACCGCAGGAAGCAGTGCTGGGCTAAAATAACAGACAAGGAAAACATTATTCAAAATTTTTGTCAACTTGAAAATAAAGATCGTCAAGATCAATATTTGGCAGAGCTCATCACAAAAACTCCACCGTCAAGACACCCTGGCGGCAGCTAAGGCACTGAGCGTGATTCAGTGTTTCATTACAAAGTAAGTGCACATACATGTACCTGTACTTAGACGAGTGCTGGAAGAAAAATGAATGAAAAACTAGAAATTGACTTATTGTTAGTGTCACGTCCCTGTGGAATAGTGACGGAGTGAAAAGAAGCGGTGGGAATCAGGTGCTTATCGACATCCATGATGAAATGGATGGGTCTGTTGTCGTCGAGGACAGAAACGTTTCACTGCCAGCATACATGAAGAGTTGTATGCCTAAATGTCTGAGGGAAATGAGACCATGTGAGTATTCTATTCATATGCAATTTTCATATCAGCATGCCTCACACCTGTTAGAGCATTGAAGAGAGCGACCATTTTGTTGTCAATATTAGAAAATCCATAAGCATGATGCACTCTGTATGACGATATTGTAAATTAATGCTTCTTCAGCCATTATGCCCTTTCCTTCCTTTTCTCCTTCATAGATTCTAACATGGTGAAATATGAATTTAAATTATTGTTAGTGTCACGTCCCTGTGGAATAGTGACGGAGTGAAAAGAAGCGGTGGGAATCAGGTGCTTATCGACATCCATGATGAAATGGATGAGTCTGTTGTCGTCGAGGACAGAAACGTTTCACTGCCAGCATACATGAAGAGTTGTATGCCTAAATGTCTGAGGGAAATGAGACCATGTGAGTATTCTATTCAGATGCAATTTTCATATCAGCATGCCTCACACCTGTTAGAGCGTTGAAGAGAGCGACCATTTTGTTGTCAATATTAGAAAATCCATAAGCATGATGCACTCTGTATGACGATATTGTAAATTAATGCTTCTTCAGCCATTATGCCCTTTCCTTCCTTTTCTCGTTCATAGATTCTAACATGGTGAAATATGAATTTAAAAAAAAAACAAACTTTTATCAAGAACAGCTTCATTATCCTTGGTTATTTGGCAAATAAAACGAAAGGGCAGTATGCACGGATACATTGTCAAGGGCATGTGTTGGTCAAATATCTTCGCCTATTTTCGGTATTTCTAATTTTGATGCGTTCAGAAATACAAAACAAATCAATATCATTCCCTTTGTGCACAACGTTTGCCATTTGAAATGCAAATGAGCTGGGAATGGTGTAACGTTGTCATTGCATCATAACTACGATAACACCTAATAAACACGTGCAACATAGGACTTTCTGTGCTATCGGCCCTGCACTATAGAAGGCCGTCTACACTATCAGACCTTTGTCAAAGATTTATATTGTGCATTTATTGACTATAAGAAGGCATTCGATACTGTATGGAGAGTCGGCCTTTGGCAGAAATTGCTTCGAAACAAGATCAATGGTAAAAATGATCTCATTGTTAATCTATAGGATGAAGCGAAATCGTGTGTAGAGGTCAATGGTGTGGTTTCAAATTTCTTCAAATGTTCCATCAGTGTACGTTGTACGACAAGGTGAAAATTTGTCACGGTTCCTGTTTGCTTTATATTTGAATGATCTTGAAGATTTTTTAACCTGAAGAGTTGATTTGGTATCAAATTATACCTATCTAGGTGTTTTATTAAACTTGGCAAGTTCACACTTGCAAAGAAGAAACTGTTAGACCAAGCGCAGACGGCAATGTATGGCAGGGGTTCTGCTGGAATAATTTATTTTGTAGCCAAATCTGTAATTTTATTTATTATTTTGACGCTTTTTTCAACGATTCATTGTAATTCCTTTGGGAAATTTGTAGCCAATTAGTTATTTCCTTAGCCACTGAATAAAAATACATGTATTAGCAAATGGCTACAATGGCTACTGCCAGCAGAAACCCTGTATGGGTTGATTAAAAATGCAGGAATCTTGACCTTTCTATTGATGTGAGTTTAGAGCTGTTTGACAGGTTAATTGTCCTAATTCTTACTTGCGGCTGTGAAATCTGGGGATTTGAGAATCTTGATGTACTTGAAAAACTGCACATTAAATTTATGAAGATTTTGCTCCGTTGCAGAAGACTTACTCCAAGTGTTATGTTGTATGGTGAGTTGGGACGTTATCCTATAGAAATCACTGTGAAAACAAGAATGCTAGTGTAAATGCTAATATGTGGTCTACCGGTATTTCTTCCTCCGTTAGCAGGTGTCGTGAAATTTGTTTCCACAAGAGAGGAATTCTTAATTATACAAACATTTTGTACAAAACTCCGAGGATCGAGTAGTTCACCAAATTGTAGCGTACACTGTAGAGTATCAGTGATACATAAGAAATAGCTCTACCAGATACCAAGCTTCAGCTACTGCAACAACAACAACAACCCGATATGATTACAGGATTGGACATTGCTGGTGTAAAACCTCCAACTTCGATTGGGACACCACAGACCTCAGTGAGGAATTAAAAACCTTAGAAGATACTGCGAACTACTCCTCACAATAGACACCTACTCTAGCAAAACTCCCAAGGAGCTTGTAAATTTCATCCTTCTTTGGATAGGATCCAAATCGTCGAAATCTTTGACTCTGCCGAGGACAGGAAAAACCGGATGCGGTCTGGCAAGCCTTCCCCTCATATTTCGAACCAAAATTGTTTCCAAGGTGAAAGACACTGCTTCCTACCAGAATCGAACCCACGAACCCTCGCATATGGCATCAATCGCCAGCACTCAGGGGCACACGCCCCTGAGTTGATTTGGTATCAGAGTTGATTTGGTATCAAATTATACCTATCTAGGTGTTTTATTAAACTACAATGGCAAGTTCACACTTGCAAAGAAGAAACTGTTAGACCAAGCGCAGACGTATGGCAGGGGTTCTGCTGGAATAATTTATTTTGTAGCCAAATCTGTAATTTTTTTTATTATTTTGACGCTTTTTTCAACGATTCATTGTAATTCCTTTGGGAAATTTGTAGCCAATTAGTTATTTCCTTAGCCACTGAATAAAAATACATGTATTAGCAAATGGCTACAATGGCTACTGCCAGCAGAAACCCTGAATGGGTTTATTAAAAATGCAGGAATCTTGACCTTTCTATTGATGTGAGTTTAGAGCTGTTTGACAGGTTAATTGTCCTAATTCTTACTTGCGGCTGTGAAATCTGGGGATTTGAGAATCTTGATGTACTTGAAAAACTATTTGAGAATCTTGATGTACTTGAAAAACTGCACATTAAATTTATGAAGATTTTGCTCCGTTGCAGAAGACTTACTCCAAGTGTTATGTTGTATGGTGAGTTGGGACGTTATCCTATAGAAATCACTGTGAAAACAAGAATGCTAGTGTAAATGCTAATATGTGGTCTACCGGTATTTCTTCCTCTGTATAATTAAGAATTCCTCTCTTGTGGAAACAAATTTCACGACACCTGCTAACGAACATTTTGTACAAAACTCCGAGGATCGAGTAGTTCACCAAATTGTAGCGTACACTGTAGAGTATCAGTGATACATAAGAAATAGCTCTACCAGATACACAGCTTCAGCTACTGCAACAACAACAACAACCCGATATGATTACAGGATTGGACACTGCTGGTGTAAAACCTCCAACTTCGATTGGGACACCACAGACCTCAGTGAGGAATTAAAAACCTTAGAAGATACTGCGAACTACTCCTCACAATAGACACCTACTCTAGCAAAACTCCCAAGGAGCTTGTAAATTTCATCCTTCTTTGGATGGGATCCAAACCGTCGAAATCTTTGACTCTGCCGAGGACAGGAAAAACCGGATGCGGTCTGGCAAGCCTTCCCCTCATATTTCGAACCAAAATCCAACTACCGTCTTGCTCGTTTTCAACTGCGCATTTCGTCCAGGGATCAGATGAACCTTTCGACAAGTACGTAACCAAACTCAAGGAACAGACTAAGAAATGCAGGATCACTTACAAGAACCAGCAATTCTGAACCAGGGCTCGGGAATGGGACAAGTAAGTGGACAGGACATTACTGTTTCTGACCATACCCCCACCCCATTATCAGGATTTAGTCATTTTTTTTGCTAGTTCAGGAATGGGACAGGTAAGTGGAATTTCGAGTATCTATAGGATTGAATAGAGGTATTAAGTGGACTTACAGTCCTCACTTTCGTTCGTCGTTACAACAGATAGGCCTACTAGGGAGGTTTCGCAAATCTGACGAAGCACGAAGTACGAAACACGAAATTGGACTTCATTTCCATGACGTAATGTATTTCAGGAGATGATCGGTATCACAACTATCGCCTGCTGCGAGAGCGTCTTTTACCGTATGACGTTGGACCGATAGAGTTACGGTGTATATTAAACTAAGAAATTTATCTTTCGTTTCCACGTCGTAGCTACGAAGTGGAAATTTAAAAATTCAAGATGCACCATAACTCTGTCGGTCTTACATGATATGCTTAAAGACGCACTGGCAGCAGGGGCATTTGTGGTACCAACGATTTCCAGAAATACATTACGTCATGGAAATGAAGTCCAATTTCGTATTTCGTACTTCGTGTTCCGTCAGATTTGCGAAACCTCACTACTACCAATTATATGAGTACTGGTACCAAAGCCAGTACAGACACTGATCACTGACGTAAGTGACAGTCACGCGACACTATTAGAAGATGACCTCCTGCTCACAAACGGAATATATCTACACCATGCTCAGCAGATTAGTGCCTGACATCCAAAAAGAACAAAGATAAAGAGAAAATGCAGAATGGACTATGGCACAAAATCAAATCCAGGAAAGGAATGGACAAGCCAGCTATTGTGAAAAACACCATAATTCGTTGTGAATGGAAATGGAGAAGACCATCCAGTCCTAGTACAGCACTTTAGAATTCACAGCCAGGCTTGCCTGGAGGGTAAACCCCCTCCAAATAAAATAGACACCCCACATCGGCGGTCCTCACACATCCGCATACCAGTCCTTTTGAGCACCTTCCAGTGCTGGTTTGTTTGCCTTTTCACTGCTAGTTTTCGACCGTGTTTTCTCGTATATTTTGAAGAATTCTTGCATTTATTGGATCATGATGATGGAACGCCTGACATGTATATGGGCCTGCCTAGGCCGAGATGCTGCAATGCCGACTGCACGAACAGTTTCAGTGTCAAGGAGAAAGAATCTTTGACTGAACACGTTACGGCCTTGAACAGAGTGTCCCGACGCCAGTATTTTCTGGACATATTCTCCAGTCTGACAACTATTACAAGAAGCATCATCATTGTCTTCGTCAGAGCAAGAGGCAGTCAAGCTTCTTCTGCATGGCAACCAAATGTGGTTGTCAGGATTGACACATGTGTTTTCTTTGAAAGAGGGTTATTTGAATAGGCTACTGAAACAGTTTTATAGTGGACACCGCCAAGCGATTCATGGCTCGTGCTTTCCAGGCTGCAGCTCCGCAACTATGGAATGCCTTGCCTCCGAGTGTAAGGGGTGCGACGTCGGTTGACGGCTTTAAGATCGCTCTAAAGACATATCTTTTTAAGACCGCCAAAGTTTTCAAAAGAGAATGCACCCAAAAGATCCATCTTGCAACCTACTGCCATAGGACTTGATGTTGTTGGCTATAAGAGATGTCTGCAGTCGACAACAGTCATGATGGAATCAGGAACAGCGAGGGTTATGTCACAACATGAACGTTAGTTAGGTTATCTGTATTTGAAAATGACAAAAATAAAACATTTTTTTCTTTCAATTCAATGCGGATCTTTCTGATCTTTCTGTAGGCCTATGTTAAATGTAAAGTCTGGCAACATCTAACTTCGACCCAATGGAATGCGAAAGTCATGTAATGTGGCAGAGCTTTGCGGTTTTTAATCATGCTTGTCGATCATTTGTAATCGTTCCCCTATTGTTCGCGCTGTCCACTGGCTATTCAATAGCAGTGTGTGATTAAGGGTCCGTGGAAAATCCAACTATCAATTTCCTAACTTCTGCATTCCTTTGGGTCAAAGTTAGACGTTGCCAGACTTTATCGTCAACCGAGAATTAACAGGGTCTAAGTGCTTTTTTTTACTTGACCCTCACTTCCTATGCTTTAAGGGACTAAAAGCACAGGAATTGGGTCGAGCAAAAAAATGCACTTAGACCCGTTAATTCTCCCGGTCGACGGTATGTCAAAAGTTTATGATGACCTATTGATCCTCTTTTTTGAACCTCACCCATTAACCATCTATGTTCGCAGCATAGTTATCAGCGAACTCTGTCCAATATCCCTGGGCGGTCTTCAAATTGACTGATAAGTCAATTTCTAGTTAAGCTTTGCTTTTTACCCCTCGGCCCGCGGGCGGCACGAGCGGTATTGTCGTCCCCTGCGGTGTCCGTCCGTCTGTCCATTGATGACGTTACCGCTCTAGCACGTTCAAATTTATTCGGATTATCCTGATTTATGGTTTTGAGGTATATTTGTGGGTCCTCCACGAGCCTATCGATTTTCGGCCGAATCGGACTTCCCATTTGGCCACCAGGGGGCGCTTTGTGAAAACGATGTATATATGCCGGGACACACAAAAAGATATGGTACACCAAATACAGGATGGAAATTTCTCGCAGATTCCCTCTCAACAGTGATGAGTTGACCATTACATACCAGTACTTTTGCTTCGTTTGGAAAATGGATAGTTCAACGACCTAATTGATATGTGGAAAGGTACGTAGCCTTTGCTGTGTTTTATACACTGAAAAACTTTTCCTTATTAAAATGACGAACGTAGATTCGTTTTCATTATCACCAAACTGAGTATCTAAATTCGTCAAAATTACAAGTCCAGGTTTGTCATTTTGACAAACATAAACAAGGGTTCGTCGAAATGACAAGTCCTTGTTCATGTTCGTCAAGAGTTCGTCAAAATGACGAACCTGGACTTGTCATTTGGACGAATTTAATGGATACTCAGTTTGGTGATGGAAAACGAACCGAAGTTCGTCATTTTGATGAAAGTTTTTCAGTGTAGTGTTTGAAAATTGAATAGCATGCACATATGTGACGAGATAGGCCTGCTCAAACGGAATTACTGAATAACATCTGTATTGTGTGTTGCAGCAATACTGGTGGATCTCCTTAAAGGTTTGTATATCAGGGGTTGACTAGAATGCTGCAAGAGCAATTATTGGGTCATCATCAAAGGCCTGAGTTGGTTCAATATTCATCAGCAAAATCAGTATCTATTGATGAAAAGAATTCATGATTCCATCCATTTTCGTCAACATGCCTGTATCTCGGCCACTTTGACCTGGTAAGTTCGTGAAAATTTCTTGAAGTTAATGTTCAATTTGAATTTATCTTTACATTTAAACTGAAGTTCCACATTTGCATTAGGCCAACTTCTTGGTTTGATAGAACTCAGAATGCATATCCTCAGTCATTGACCCTTTCTGAAGTTGTCCAACTCAACGTTTAATTATTTTCAATGTTGTGTGCGTCATCTTTATTGCTTTGAATTCAACATCAATTCAATCAACATCAATTGAAGACATGATCCCAAGCAAAACACCCACAAATCGCAGGAAAGTCCAGATCAATGAAGATGTTTCATGCTCATTGCCAAGTGCATCTTGTCCGCCAGGTAAATGCAACAAATGCACAAAATTGTTGGGCAGAAATAAGAAATCTACGCAAAAGTCGCCCGCTGATTTACTTGGCTATGCTGTCTTACATCTTGACTACTCAGACACTGACTTTTTGTGTCAATGCTGTTTCAAGAAACTCCACAAATGCATTGAAACAGAAATGTCCTGTGGTGATTATACAAGTCCATGCAGAAAACGTATAAGGAGATGCACTTTCCCTGATGGGGCATGCCTGCCATAGCGTGTCTCTGAAACGAAGAGACCAGATGAAACCGGGGCTGAAGAAGAAATATGCAACAATAGGCGCAGATACCACGCCGGTGTCCGACTTCCTTTTTGGGGACGAAATTGCGAAAACCCTGAGGGAGGAAAAACAGACGGATGATCTGAGTCGGGAGACCTTCTTCACAAGCCAATACTCGGGCCAGGGCCAGAATTCTCACTATCATGGCTATGGGCCAAAAAACTGGCGGGGCCGGTCTCCGTATCAAAACCGAGGCCGGCCCTACAGCAATGCCTACAGCAAGCTCGTTTGTCGGACCTTGTTCAATCACCATGCGAGTCAAGCACCAATCAACTCAGCAAATCGAGAGTTGACTGGCTAGTTGTGAAAGAACTCATGCACATTGAAAATCTTGATCTTCCAGATTCTATTTTCCTGTGCAGAAAGTATCAAGCAGAGTTGCACAGAAAAATGAATCCTCAGATGTGTTGTTAATTATCAGATTCTCATCACGGACCAAGGATGTGGGTCTGCGGGTTGTCGCGAGCGATGTTCGAGTTGGCGAGGTGTATGTCTCACCGTCAGCTACCGTCCGTGACCTGGGGGTGATGATTGACTCGGCTGGACTCATGGACGATCAGATCAAAAGTGTGTGTGGCGGGGCTTCTCACTCACTGTGGCGTATAGGTAAAATCCGGCATTTGTTAGATCAAGCCAGCACTGAGAAATTGGTGCATGGCTTCGTGACATCAAAGCTGGACTATTGCAACAGTTTATTTCATGGACTTCCTGACTATAAGATCAAAAAACTTCAGCATATTCAGAATGCCGCTGCTCGACTGGTTACCCGTAGGAAGCTGGAGCGCCATGCAAACATGACGCCCATTCTCAAAGAGCTCCATTGGCTCCCAGTCGAGATGCGGATTCGTTTCAAAATTCTAGGTATAATTTTTAAGTTGATACGCCACAGTGAGTCAGCGCCTTGCTACCTCACTGACATCATTCAAGTTGAAACCCCTGCATATCAGACTAGGAGTAGTACGGCAGTTAAGTTGATCCCCTTTTCCTACAAGTCTCACGGAAAGTCAACTAGTCAGCAGTACGGTGACCGGCCCTTAGTGTGGCGGCACCGAAGTTGTGGAATAGTCTTCCTACTAGTCTCAGGTCGTGGACACGCTTTAGTCAATTCAGATCTCAACTGAAAACATACTTGTTTAAAAAGCATTATAAGTAAATCCTAGTCATTCAATTACATGTATTTATCAGTAAATCAAATGTACATTTTTATTTAGATTTTTATTACAATTAATATGTTTTATGTGTAAAGACGGTTGAGACATCAGTGTAACGGTCTTAAAACAATAAATATTATTATTAGAATGAAGTTCAAGAACAGGAAAGCGCCAATGACCCCGAAAATTGTGAAATCACAAGAATATCACATGGAATAACAATACCATTGGTAATGGTGGGAAGTGTGAACTTTATCAAAGACGAGCGCAAGCAGGGCTGCTGAGAAAGAGAGGAAATATTTAATTGAGAAGCAGGATGAGTAGACTGGTCCCCTGTCGTACCGCTCCGTTCCTCCACTACTACGACAGGCCGCGTCCGCCATGTTTGCCTGTTTTCTGACACACGTATGCAAATGAGCAATAAAGATTTGTAACGTTGCCGAGTCTCTAAAAATAGATGATGACTCATGGCGCGACCGTTGACGTTTGGCTGACCAATCACATGCCGAATTGGCGTTCAAAATGCCTGTCATAGTACTGAAGCGAAAACTACGACAGGGGACCAGTCTACAGGATGAGCTGATGAGTGTTATTCGCGGCCTCGGCGTGTGTATGTAGGGGTGTGTGTGTTTTCAGTAACCCCAACCACTCAACCCACCCTTTGACTTTGTTTCAGTGGCCTGTGCACTGATGCTCTCTGGACGCCTCAAAAAGAGGATAGGTTGATTGACCTATACGAAGAAGCACGACATCTTTGGGATAAAGAAGCACCAGGATACTCCATCAAGCATAAGAAGTCGATTGCTTTTAAGTTTTTTGCTGAAAAACTGGATGTGCCAGGTGCGGAAAAGGCCTAGGCGTAGGCCCGGCCGCCGGACTTACCTGAATACCACCAGATTGGTCAAAAATCACTGGAGCACTACAAAGAGTACAACATCTTGAAAAACCCCAATAACACCTACATCCTTAAGAAGAAAAATCTCAGAACATTTGCCCCCATGAAACGAGGTAAATAGAAACAAAAGCAAAACATGAGAGATCTTAGTCTTGAAGCAATGCATTACAAATGGAGATGTGCGTTGTCTGAAACCTGAACAAGCCTGTTTCTGATGTCGGGCAAATCTTTGAGATCTCAAGGGCGATTGCCCCAGAGCAATTGGGATCTCAAAGATTTGCCCAGATAAACTGTTCATGCGATGTGTTCTACAGCTATCTAAAGCCTAAGCAGCTTGAGTGCTTGTGAGAAGTGTTGTTATTCGATACAATGGCCGTTCTCCCAACTGGATATGGGATTCGCCAGTTCTAAAAATAGTAAGCCATAAAAGGAAATGCTCAGAAGCTTCATAGCCCTGGCGGTGGGTTCGGGAACCAAACAAAATTACACCTAGACTGGTCCCCTGTCGTATCGCTCCGTTCCTCCACTACTACGACAGGCCGCGTCCGCCATGTTTGCCTGTTTTCTGACACACGTATGCAAATGAGCAATAAAGACTTTCAACGTTGCGGGGAGTCTCTAAAAATATATATGACTCATGGCGCGACCGTTGATGACGTTTGGCTGACCAATCACATGCCGAGTTGGCGTGGTTCAAAATGCCTGTCGTAGTAGTAAAGCGAGAACTACGACAGGGGACCAGTCTAAATTACACCCAACTTTGACGTCGTTAAAGGGAACCAAAGCCAATACAACCAACATTTATACAGGCAGTACTCTCCAAACTAACTGCAAAATCCAGGACCTACAGTCCAGACCAATCTCCCCGATGAAACTGGAATACAAAATGACAACAGTGACCAAGGTAACCATGATAATGTTCCAATTGTTTAAAACATTGACAATTTCTTTCCAGACGCTGTTATTTTGGAAGGAACATTCATGATCAGACTGGGCCGTCACGCGGTACCGTGATGGAGACGTACACGTGACTTTGTCGCGCACAACCGCGCAATGACTGCACAAAATACAATATTTGTTTCGGCAGAAAAACACCTACAATCCTGCTTGGAGGGAACGGAAACTTCTCACCGTAAATTTATACAATTGTTGTCAATAAACAAGCAAGAATTCACTGTGTCATACTCACGTTTAAAGATTTTACAGGCAATTTTCGACCGAAATTTACCTCGACAGCCGTAATGGCAGGCCTGCCATGCCTACCTGCATTATATGCCATTTTCGGCGCCATAAACGCATGCAAAGCCTGAAATTCAGTTCAGGTATGTAGATAAGATTACAGAGATTGCATTTGGACAGGTCATTTCAAAATGACGCTTTTTTTAAACGATTGACGCTTTTTTGAAATTAGACGTGCTGAAGTCTCTTATCTTCGGGTGGCCTCGGTTAGCCGCGATTGTTGTTGTAATCTTCACAAGTAAACCATTGTAAAACGTTGACGTCAACTGCCCCGAGATATCACGCTGCAGCGCGACCACCATTCCCACCATGCTCGGCGAGCAGTTGTGCGGTTGCGCCACATTCGATCCACTTCCTCTTTTCACCACGGAAGTCACGGTAAAGCGCGAATCACGGTACCGCGTGACGGCCCAGTCTGATGATAGCTGGCAGGCCTATTAGTTCATCCAAAACGTTCGGTGACTATGCAAACCAATTATGAAAAGATGGATTTACTCTTGGTTTAGCAAATGGGGCTAGTGTTGTTTTTAATGATCCCGCTCGACATGGTCAGACTTAGAAAATGTTGGACTCTTTGACGCCGAGTTGTGTACAGAAATTTTCACTGACTATTGAGGTGACTGTAACATGATTGTATATTGAGAAATATTTGAGAAGTAATTTAATAAAAGGAATTATGGTACAGTCTTGTTAAAAAGTAAAACGACAGTGATGTTTCCTATTCTGCTGAGATGTCAATGGTCATTTATGGGAAGACGTGCCGTTCGTTTGTACATTGTACCACTTGGACAGAGATTGGGACGTGGAGGCCTATTGGTGGGTGTGGGAGGCACGGATAAAGAAGGAGGGGACAGACTGAATGATGTTATTGCTGGTTACGAAGGTGTGTGGGGTGCTCCACAGTGTGTTGGCAGCATAGATCATGCTGCTGATTACTACATGTATAGCAGAAAACACTTCCATTCAATCATTCTACAAGGCACCAGTGACTACAAATATTGCCTTACTGACATGGTTGGGTTTGCAGGACCTGCACATGGTGCCAGGGTACTTGACTTCTGGAAAGGCCCAGGCGTATTGCTGGGGAAAATGTCCCTTTGTGTATTATTGGTTATCCAGCATACCCCTTACTTCCATGGCTGATGAAACCATTCGGAAATGGAGGTCGGCTGAATGCGCAACAGAATAGGCTGAACTTCTGATTAGGCAGGGCCAGCATGACCATCGAAAACACTTTCAGGAAGTCAAAAGCGCAAAGGTGTTGCCTCCTGAAGCAGAATGATTTTACATTGGACACAGTTCATAATGTTGTGTCAGCTTTTTTGTTCTACAAGGAGCCTCGTTGGACATGTTGGAGGGATGAAGTTGGATGCATAGAAGGAGAGGACCCCCAGTGAGAAGGGCAGCAAGTAGTCAATCCTCCTTTGACAAATTCAGGAAGGATGTGGGGTGGGGTTTACCTGTTGATACAATGTCTGGATTATTTTCAGGTTGACCCCATAATTGATGCAATGTCACGAGAAGATTTAGTAAATTTCCTTAATGTTTCCTTGGAGTTACATCCCACCCTGTCTGCACAACTGCAAGGAGCACGAGGCGCAGCACCAGCCCCAGTTCCAGGAGAGCCTCCAACCCAGCCACCACCGGGATGGTGCCACTGCGGCAACTGCAGGGAAATGCCAACCCCCGAGGACAATGTCATGGAGGAGCAGCTGTGTTGTAGGAGGACTGTTGGGCCAAGCATAACACTTATGTCGAGGAATGTTATGAACACTGTTGTATTTAATTTAGAAGTCTTGCGTGTGGTCAAACAGAACAGGAATGATATGTTGGTGTATGATGCGCCTCTTAACAACCAGGAACTCCGCAACATGGCCTACTGGGTTGTGATTGCCGGTTTTTGGTATGGTTGGTCCGTGATGCTTACCCATCCCCAAATGGTGCGTACATGTATATTGGATTTATACCTGTTAGACTACGTTAAAGGATGCAATCTTACGGAATCTTATGACGGTCTGTAAACAACTGAAATACCCGAGGATGCATGTTATCAGATAATCGGTGTTGATATTAATATGAACAAGACTGTACATCATATGGGATGCAGTAAACCAGCCCCTGCCCAGGAGAATACGCCTCTGGTCACTGAAACGCTTCAAACTTGCCCTAGTCCATGAGTTAGCTGATGGTTATACTGACAGAAGCAGTAACCAGACAAAAGCAGGGAAGTTGCCAGTATCATCCATCGAAATGCTGTCCCTGGGCATGACAAGGAACTTTTTATTGTGGAATATTCGTATATGTGGAATATTCGTATATTTGATAACTTGAAAAACCATTTAGAATGTGTGATCTCAGTTTCCAGTATGTGCGACATGTATAATGAGTTGAGACCTACATAATTTAGATTAGGACTGATATTGTATTTATTGACCTTTAACTGAGACCCATCTATAGTTATACGAACTATGCCAAGATACCTTGATTTGGGGGCGTTCCTTTCCACCAGAGGTTTCTAGGAATTTGTCAGCTCAGCTGACAGCTAGCACACTCCTGATTAATTAACCTCAGCAGTGAAAATGTGCTGTACCTGATTTTAGTTCAAATGTTGATAAACATGATTCTACCATCAAAGATATCCGACCACTTGGCGGTTTCAGAATGTGTGTCAGCCAGGAAAAAAATGTCTATTTTATTTAGGTCATTTGACTGGGCGTTTTCAGGAATGTGACAAACTTTGTGATTTTAAGTTTTATGCTAGAAATAACCAGCTCATAGGTTTTTCAGGGTCTCAAAATGTAAGATTCAGTTTTTGAATCCTAAAAATCGCCCAAGAAATAAGGAAATTACAAGTCACGATGTTCGTAGGGCTATTCATGCAGGATCATAATGTTCTACCTCACGCAGATACGTGTGTTTGTGTGTGTGTCTTCAAGTTGTTTCCGAAGCTAGTCCCCCCCCCCCCCATAATAATTGTTGGAGAACCCAAAAGATGGGGCGTCTCATGAGCTTCAAACGAATGCAGCCGGAAAACCGTTTGGTAAGAAGGGTTGACCTTGCCAAAACAGACACTTTACAAGAAGAACACCCAGGACATCAATCAGACACGGACACCGCACTGTTGTTCGGCCAGCAGTCTAACTCGGAGGACTCAACGGTACCAGATCCGCAAGGTATGGCCAATATGGCTCCAGTTTCTTTACAAAAGTTCTGCTTGATTCAAAATGCAGGATTGTGGTGATTCTTATGGGAATGGCTTAATGCGGCCATGAAAATGGAACGCCGATGCGGCAATAAATTGGTTCCCCCTGTATCTGGGCAAATCTGCCTCCCTGTGATATGGTAGCCTGCCGGACGCAACCAGGATGGTCGAGGCTCAGTTGGAACTGACATTGTCTACATTGACAGGAGGAGGTTGGCAATGGATGGCCAGGCCATCCTGGAAAAGTGTTAATAATGGCCACTAGCGAATACCCGTGCTCGGCACGGGGAAGAATGGGTGGCTGAAGAGTGAGGGGCTTTTCGTCGTCTGTCTGTGAACAATATAACTGAGTTGATAGATTGCTTCTTCATCTACGGATAAAACCCCAAAACATCACCTTAGTCTGCTTTGGGGTGAAGGGACTGTTGCAAATTTCCTCTTTCACGGCATCAATCTGGCTTTTCGTCTCCTTGATGTCATTTAGTTTCTTACCTTAACCCATCGGGGCCGGGATGAAGTTGAAAAATGTACATTTCGTAACATGAATTTCTGACGTCTCTACAAAAATGCGCCTAGCTCCCACAATTTTCAACCAAAACTGGTAACAAGGCACTCATTCTGGAGGCAACTAAATGGGCCACGACCTCATGCAGGTCTGCTTGTTCTAAAATGTCTGTGAGAGAAACAGATCAGAGCCGAAGATGCAAGTTGTGAGGAAATGGTCGCATTCTGCCTACGTTTTCGTCAGGTTGTCAATCTTTAAACGTCCATATCTCGATAACCGCTGCTCCTACGCGTCTGTCGCTAGGTCAGAAGCTACTTTTTTCTATTCTTTCTTTTGGCGCTAGTCGCGCCGTCGTAGCTGGTTCCGTTCCGGAGATATGGCCATTTTGTCACATTGAGTCAGATTTGCACTTTGGAGCCTGTCAATCTGGGCCCCAGGACTAAGGTAAAAGCGCAATTTTACCGAGGTTTCTTCAAACAGAGCAAAATCGCGTATTCGGGAGGGGGGGGGGTAGTCTCGCATTAAAAAATATGCAAAGAGATCATCAATCGGTCCACTGGTTACGATTCTATGTCAGTTTGAATGCACAAGGGTGTGTGGTACAGGCCAAAGCCTGATAATTCCGTCATTCGGCCCCAATGGGTTAAGCTCTGAATGCAGGCTGGTCTCCAAGTTCCTCTTTTGGTAATTTCTGAGCAATTTCAAGGTCCTTCTTATGACACTCTTCCTCCAGAAGGTCATGGTGACGCTATAGCAATCCTAAGAGTTTTTGAAGATCAGGGATCAAAAAGCAAGCTGAGTCCAAGGAAAAGGACATCAAAGCACTGGTATATAGGAAATGCCTTATCTCACCTGATTCTTATCCAACTTTATTTGAGTTAATGAGGAACCGGAGGAACTAATCCATGACGTGGCGCTGATGAACAACTCAGTCTAAAATATGACGTCGAAAGTGAGGCTAACATTATTTGCCATTTAATTCTGGAAACTACACCCTACTTCCTGCCGTAATATAGCCTGAAGTAGTCCATTGAATTTTGAATTTTACACGTTGAACATCACGTATAGGACTGACTCAATGTATCTGAATGTTTTCAAGCGAAAATTCAAGCGGGATCATGTCGAATTTTATCAATAAAATTGACTATTTTTAGCGTAAAGAACAGATCGAAGAGCAACGTCACTCATTCTGAATGACGCACGACGGAACGACGTGCGACGTCAAAGAGGTTTTCAACGTCGCGGCGCATGCGTTTTTGTGTAAAAACTGAGTTGTTCCCCAGCGCCTCCTTTGGGCACTCCGGTTCCCCATTACGTGCATATATTTGATGCAACTAACCACTGAATGTTGTTCTTTTTTCTTCACAGGAAGCAAAGTTTACTTTAATAAGAAGACTAGACAGCTCCCGACATTAGAGAAGGGACAAGGTCCAATCACAAGTAACCCTGAATTATAGTTCTAAAAAAGTACGAAATTGTTAACAGGCATATCACTCAAGGTGCTTATGCTTATCGATGGACACTTCCTCTTATGTCAACTGTACTTTTTTAACCCTTTGCTAAAATCAATTTAAAACCGATTATCATTCAATCTATTAAACACAAGTCTGTGCAACTTTTTTTCAGGATTTTGTGTCTGAAACAAATTACTGCAATCATAGATTGCCATCTATGATTAGCAGACGCCTGATGCTCAAGTTCATAGTGAAGTAGGCCTACCAAAAATTCAAATGTCCACACCAATTAGACATCGTGGACGGCGCGGGAATCATGTTAAGACCACCTCGACATGCTCTGGTACACAGACAACCCCCAGCAAAGTCACAGAGTATGTTTTGAAGAGAGTTTCTTCAAGACCGAATGACAGGGAATTGAGCAAAGCCGAAGAGAAGGTCTTCACTGCCCTCACCAGAACGAAGCTGAATCTTACCGGAAGCAACACACTGAAGTGTCGAACTGGTGGCAGGGTGAGTAGATTAAAAACAGTTTTAATAATTATTGTCTTGTTTTTATATTTGCAAAATTTGAATGCATTATTGTGACTGCATCCTTGTTTGCTATTGTGCGTTTATTTCATTTTCCCACAGCCAATTCACCTAACAAGGATAAGCAAGGGACAGAGGAAGAAAGTAGGGAAACGATGTGATGCAAATAGACGCTCACAACTCAGGACAGTTCGGGAACTTGGAGCTGGGACAAAGGAAGCTGCACTTGACCAACAAGGACAGGAAATAAAGTGTCTTCCGAAGAAAACAAGAGATGGTGTCCTCCAAAAAGCTGGTATTAAACAAAAGTTAAGAGTTTCTGGGCGCCTACGGCCGGCTATGAAAATCCAGGGTGGATTCACCAACACCCAGATGAAAAAAACAACAAGGTAATTTACCGTTAAGTGCATTAATTGTGAATTTTGAATAGGTACATGTTAAACTGAGAGTGTATTTATGCCTCTTTATTTGGTTACAGGATCATGAAGTCGGTTGGAGTTACATTTGAAAATGAAGGTCGTGAAAGGGAAGAAAAGAAGACTTTGCTTGAGGACCACTTGGAAGCTGAATTAACAGATTTTTATGTCAAGGATGACAAGTCTCCAGACAGTGTTGGTGGAGTTGTCCAGAGAAAGCTACCCTTGGTTTACATCAGAGACCTGGCACGATTCATGGAAACCCACCTGAATAGGCTACTCAGGTAGGCCCTATGTTGAGAGTATTCCCAACTTCTTTCCTTTTTGTGTATTTTTAGTGTTGGGAAGAAAATGCTTCATTGCCTAACAATCCTATTTCAGAAACAACCGACTTTGCGAATATGAATTTATTCCCAACAATGACATTTGGATCAAAGTAGGAGGTGACCATGGTGGAAAATCTTTCAAGATGTGTTTCCAAGTTACCAATGTGAAGAATCCTAATTCGAAAGAAAACACAGTAGTTTTCTGTTGCTTCCGAGCAAAGGACTTACGGGAAAACATGCTTAAGGGACTTGCAAGATTCCAGGGTCAAATCAACAGGCTTAGACACATGAAATGGAGGTGAGAGTGAATTATTTTAATTAATGAAGGAATTTCAGAACATCCGAATTTTTTATCATCACCCTTGTATTGCATTGTTTTAAAAAATCCTCTAAATTGCTCTTTCAGGGACAGACGTGTGCATGTATTCCTGTTTGGGGACTATGAGTTTCTTGTCAAAATATATGGCTTGTCAGGAGCAGCAGGTATGCAGGGTTTTAGTGAAAATTTACAGCTATCGGTATTTCCAGTTCGTACAAATCACCTATTATGGATGATTGCCCCCATTTCAGGTGCATATCCTTGTCTTTGGTGTGAGATATCTGCCGAAGAAATGCAACTACCATGGCGAGAAAGGGAGGAACCTCTGCAGCGGACACTTGTTAACATCAGAGAGCATTATGAAGCCTTCATGAAGTCAGGTGGTGAGAAGAAGAATGCGAAAAAGTTCAAAAACTGCATTGCCCAACCCATGCTTCCCATTTCCCTTCAAAGGGTAAGTTTGCCAGTAATATTCGATTTTGCAATTTGCATATGACGTGGTAAAACTGTTATCTTAATGCTGTTTTTTCCCTTAGGTCTGCCCACCTTACCTCCACATTCTCCTTGGCGTCGTCAAGAAGCATCATGACTTACTGGAGGAGGCATGCCATGAGTTAGATCTGGAGTTGGCTGTTGTCATTGCTAAGACAGATAGGGAACTTGACAATTCAGTCTTTGATCAGCATGTAAAAGTGGAGAGAGAACGTTTAAGACTAAAGAAGAAGAAGGAAAAACTGCAGCAGAAAATAACCGATCTTGACCATCAGATTGCAAGGGCACAAAATCCAGAGAGTGGCAGTGTTCGTAGAATGATTGCAAAGCGGACAAAGAAAAAGGAAAGCAAAAGAGAAGTGGTAAGGCATTTGCTTTCTGTAGAACTATTTGAATGACTAACACTTGTTTCCTAACATTTCTAATCATGCATCCTATCCTGTTTTTCACTTTATATTTTCAGGTTCACCAGTTGGCAGATATGGAAGATAAAGAGCTCACTGTCCGGTCTGGCCCTATCACTGCCAACCTGGAGGTGGTACTAGATCAGAATAAGATTCAGCTAGCTGCTTATCATGGCAGGTGTTTCGTTGGAAACCATTGCAACAAGTATTTGAAGGTAATTTTGGGCACACGGCATAATCATGTACCAAAGAAAATTTCTTACTATTGATTAGAGTCTGTTTGGTGTTTATACATACTCTTTCAATTGTTTTTTGCAGATATTTCCAGCCGTTGCAGAGAGCATTGTATCCCGAATGTCAGATTTCACACAGGATAGGGACCTTATTCAACAGGCAACCATAACTGCTGAGAAATTCTACGAACTGAACAATCGTTTTTTCCTGGTTCACCAAGAGGTTGGACACTCTCGGCCAATTCCTGAGGATCAATTGGATAAAATACGTAAGATATTACAGGTGTTTTTATTGCTACAATGTGCAGGGTCGATCTCTGCTTTTGTGAACATTATGCACACCTTAATGACTTCAATTTAAACAGATTTCCCGTCTTTTTCAGAAAAGATGATTGATGACTACATGTCATTTTACAGAACAGAGTTTGAAGAATGTCGTGTGACTCCAAAACAACATCTTTTGGAAGATCACATCACTGACTGGATTAGAGCATGGAAGTACGGGCTTGGGCTCATGAATGAGCAGGGTGGCGAATCCATCCATGCCAGATTCAACAGCCTACAAAGAAGAGCCTGGGGAATCCGTTCTGAGTTGGATCAAGTGCACTTTATAATGAAACAGCACCATTTGGAAATAAACCCAGACCTCTATGCGAAGGATTCAACATGATTCTGCATACATTTCACAGATTTCAATTCGAACACTGAACTATGCATTGCACATTTTGACTGAGACATGCTGTAAAATGACTGTATTTTGTGTTTGTTGTCTTGGATTATAGGCCACCCATTGGGGCCCCATTTATTTTCCTTCAAATAATTCATTTATTAGGTTTGAGATGGATAAACCTTTGTATTAAGAATGTTGTGCTTCACAACTCAAAGCGATTGAGCTAATTTATGTTGCCATTTTAATTGTATTTACCTTGCTAATTGGTTTTAAACAACTTTGGCACACTTCCGCAATTACCAGAAGACATGGCCTACTTAGAGATTCCTTTGTTTTTGCCTCGCGGGCCTTAATGAGGTCAGTGTACTAAGATCAGGAAACTCCATCGTGTGCCTCGACGAGGAAGTTTTTATTGGCATTGCTGGTATTTGTGTCAACACAACTAAAGTGCAGCTTCTCTGGCTGCCGTGTTTCGTGATAATTGTTGTAAGTATTTACATTCTTTTCGATACTAATAGTTTATGCGTTGCCTCTGTCAGTAATTCAGTTCGACATTTCTGCACCTGTGTGGGGGTTTGCTGGTCTTAGCTGGGGTGCATTCGGCATTTGCGCGGGCGTCTGTTCCTCGCTGAGGCTGGCATGCTTCACTCATGGGTGCGGATGTTTTTGTACCAGTGACTCTTTCATTCATAACCGTAATGTTTTATTCTGTTTCCGTTCTTCGTTCGTATTGTAATGTTTTGTTCTGTTTCTTTGTTTTATAGTTAATCATCATCATTATCGTCAAATCGTCATCAAATCTCGATTATTCGTCCTATGTCCATCCTCAGCCGACAAATTGTACCGTAAACTCGTCAGCATACTGGAAGGATGCATTAACATTAAAAGTGGTAGACGATATTCACGTGTCCGTGTCTGTTCGTTCGGTATCGAGACATTACAATGAGGGACCTGAGAATTCCTTGGTTTTGGACGCTGATGGCGATGGTGATGGAGATGAGAGCGGCGGTGAAGAGCAGTCTGACAGGGGGAGCAACAGAGGAAATGCAAAGTTCAAGAAGGGAGTGAACGTGAAGCGTGCTCAGTGGACCGATGATCAGGTTCATGATGTAATTGACGTCATTGTTAATGATGAGGGCATTAAAAGAAAGATTGTGTTCGTTAACCAGAAAAAACAGAAAAATACAGATGTGTATTTCAAGGTCTTGGTGGCTGTTAAAGCAAAGGATGAAACGTTTCCTTTTGACATACTTCAGGTCCGTAGCAAAGTCAAGAAATGTATTGCTGTTTCAGTCAGGTGAAATCCTCCACCAACAGTGCTGGAATTTAGCTGGAATGCAGCAAGTGTGCGGTGACACATGTCGGTTGTCAAACTTAATTAGGCCTACCTCAGTTGGAGGAAAAACAATCCACAAGCCATCATCTTTTGAGGTCAACCGCCTCAGCCTCGATGCAGACAATTTGTTCCATTCTAAGAAATTTAAAACCCGGTAGTGACGTAGTTTTATAGCAGACGATAAATTTGTCATGTGTACTTTTTGTCATGTATTCTGTTTTCCTTTGCATTTTTTCATGAATAAAGCCTCTCCAATATGTTTATGATTGCATACATGTATGGATAATTTTAAAATTTTGAGAATCAAATGGATAACCTCTGGATGGCGAAATGGGAAGAGACCGAGTGATCTGAAATGTTGTAGGGCCAAGTGGCTTAGCTACAACCCAAACGTATTCTAGTGCTTACTTCTTGGTGAGGGAACAGAATACTTTTTGTCTATTTACTTTTTACATGAATCTGCATAAACTCGCTCATCATACAGGGCCGTAGCTAGCTTTTTTGACGGGGGGGGGGGGCATTTTAAGCAAATGAGCTGAATGGATGTGGGCTTCGACGCACGCCGCGCCAGCGCCAAAGGGTCCGGTTTTGCAGGGGTCTGGGGACCTGCCCCAGGCAAAATTTTAAGAATTAACGAGCGCTGAGGTGCAATTTCCACCCATTTCCGGGGCAGTGGTTGTGTTATGAGGGGGCAGTTAGGGCATTCAATGACTGCAAGGACTTGACCACACAACATTAGGGCCAGCCAATAACTTAGTTTCTCACTGAGGTCAACTAATGTTTCTGACTGATTTCTACTCCCTGCACGCTGAGACATGAGCAGCAATTGATTTGCCTGAAAAAAAATTCACACAATTGCCGGGGGGGGGGGGGCATTTGCCCCTATGCTAGCTACGGGCCTGTCCATAGCATCCACCACTCACACAGACCTTCCCACAGCTTCATCCATCGAATACTAGTACATCCATAGGCCTACACACAACCCTGAACTAAAAAAAATTGAAATTGAAAACCCATGCCTTTGTTTTAGGACTATCATATTGCATCTGTTAGTGTTACTCCGGTGTGATTAATCTCGCAAGTTGACAGCTACTTATGATAGCGGGGACATGGCACACGTCTTTAATTGACAACACTGGTGTCTGAAATTCCTTGAATTCTTTGAGGAAAGTACCTCGGAGGGGTTGTTTTATTTTTGTTAAATTAATGCTACATTTAAGGAGCGTTTCAGGAAGTGTCATTAACCTGCTGTACGGGCATTAAAATTGAAGGAAGGTGGGGGTTCCTTTTAGGCCCTAATAGCGCTCTTTTTAGCGTTGGACTTCGTCGATGACTGACGCTTGGCGATGTTGCGGCCCTATTTTCTAATGCTGTTCTTGGTGAAAAGGCTGCTGATATCCCTGGTGTAGAGGCTGATGATGGTCCTGGTGAAAAATCTGATGATGTTCCTGGTGAGGAGCCTGACTTTCCTTGTAAGAAGGTTGATGATGTTCTGGGTGAGAAGCCTGATATTCCTTGTGAAAAGGCTGATGATGTTTCTGATGCAGAGGCTGATGATGTTCCTGGTGAGAAGGCTGATGATCATCCCTGTGAGAAGCCTGACATTCCTGGTGAGAAGGCTAATGCTGTTCCTTGTGAAAAGGCAGATGATATTTCTGGTGTGGAGGCTGATGATGTTCCTGGTGTGATGGTTGATGATGTGCCTGTGGCTGCTAATGTTCCCAGTGCGGAGCCTGACATTCCTTGTGAGAAGTTTGATGATGTTTCCGTTCCGGAGGCTGATGATGTTCCCTGTGAGAAGCCTGGCATTCCTGGTGAGGAAGCTGATGTTCCTTTGGAGGAGTCTGACCGTCATGATGAGGAAGTTGATGATAGTGATGAGGATCCGGACTATAAACCTGGCCAGTCTACTTCTGGGTCAGAATCCTATATTTCCAATTGTCAGCCGTGAGAGATATACCCTACCTTAAGTGATGATCACCCGTCTGATACTAAAAGGACAATTAAGGTAATGCCTGAACCAGGGAAAACATCTCAGCGTCTCTCTTCGACAAATTCATCAATCACGGTGAAATCAAAATCAGTGCCAGGAAAAAGGCCATATGACAAGAGATTTTGTTGCCTTTTCTGTCAGAAGCCACAGGCAAAATTGCCTCGACATTTAACTACAATGCATAAAGATGAATGTGAGGTTGCCCAGTACATGGCAACAGCTAACAAGGAGGAGAGGGATAAAATGCTGTTGAAGATACGGAACTTGGGGAACCATTTACATAACATCAAGGTTATTGAAGAAAACCACGGAGAACTTGTAGTTGCATACAGCCCTTCTGAACAGGTTTCATGCGAAGAATACCAGTATATCCCATGTGAGCACTGCCTGGGCTACTATAAAAAAGATGAACTGTGGCGACATGCTAAACGATGTCCTTTGGCTCCCAAAAGCCAAAAACCATACAGACGAGCGGTAGCCCATGGGAAGCTTCTGCTTCCCGTGGAAAGAGGGACACCTTCATGCCTGAGTAACTTGCTAAAACATTTAGGCCAGATGAAATTTCTAGAATAGTGAAGAGTGATCCTTTGATTTTGAAACTTGGAGAGAGCATTCTAGGGGAAGTAAGAGCAGTTACTGAGAAACATCTGGTGAAAATGGTAAAGATGGCCGATGTTCTGATTCAAGTGCAAGGGGGCAGAAATTACTGTGGAACTTGTTGCCTCAACAATGCTCTGGGTCCCAATGCAAGCTGCCGATTCTCAGAGTAACTGTTCAAGAAACGGACAGGGTTGCAGACAATCTGTGGTTGGAATTGATTCACCACATCAGTAGCACTGAAAATCGCTCTGTTTTCTCTGTTTCCATGTTTTTTATTACAAGCTTGATTTTACTATTGCTTTGCAGATCACTACACTAAATTGATAAGAGCAGCT
This sequence comes from Notospermus geniculatus, assembly GCA_002633025.1. Classification (NCBI taxonomy): domain Eukaryota; kingdom Metazoa; phylum Nemertea; class Pilidiophora; order Heteronemertea; family Lineidae; genus Notospermus; species Notospermus geniculatus. Next base: position 74,151 of record NMRB01002526.1, on the reverse strand, counting down.
AAGGCTTCGATCGGATACAATACCCTAGCTCAGTGGTACACCGTCTTGGTGAGGACCCAGAATCAGATTTGCAAGATTTTGCAGTTGACATTGGCCAAGTTTTCAGAAACCAGCGTGGGCAAAAGAGACCCAAAACACCAAAAAAGGAGAAGCCAGCAAAGGAGGAAGCCTGGTCGCCCTACTAAGTACTCTCCATGAAATTTACATGCCTTGCTGACCCAAATATTACCAGTGTTGACCGGCTGAGGAACGTTGTTAATAGAGACATGACACCACCGAATGTCCTTGTTTCGAAAAGGCAGTACATGATGTTAGACCCTTCCAGGGAGGATTTCTTCAGTGCTTACCAAGAGAATCCCATCATCTGTAAGTTCACAGATTTTGGTGAAAGCCAGTCTATTATATAGTGGCCACATACATACTCTGTGCCGCAACCCAGGATGTACAGAGGGGTTCCCTGCCTTACATGCCTCTAGAAATTCTTGCGGCAGAAAGGCATATACCATCAGCCTCCATCAGTGACTTGAACAGAATTGATGTGTGGGCATTAGGAATGATACTCTTCAACATCCTGAATCCAGACATCAAATATCCATTCGAACAGGAATCTCCAGCCGAGAGGGTGATGAGTGTCATTAACCTTGGCCTCCAGGGTGTAGGACTGATGCGAACTGAGATGGCAATTGAAACTGAGTTAAAAAGATGTAATTCCATGAAAAGCAATACGAAAACTAGGTGAGATATTGTTTTCATCCATTGTTTTTAGGTCAGGTTGTAAGAGTTGTGTTTTAAAAGAGAGAGTGTTTAAAAAAAATGAACCTCTCCCTGACAAGTGCTCTTGAAACAGATTTTTCAACCCTGGTACAGAACTGTAAATTCTGATTGCTTAAAAATTGTCTTTTTGTACATAAAACTGTTTCTACGATTGTCTACTGTTGTTTATGTTTGGATACAGAAAAACCAAATGAGAGTTCATTTTACGCTTTATGTGATAAACTATACGAGGCCACTATACTGACGGGGAAAAAGATTTAAAACGTGCTCGGGATATCGTAAGAAGGGAATACACTTTAGAAAACCCCGACCTCGAACTTCAAGATATTCTAGACATCTCAGTTTCCATTGACGGCACATATCAGAAAAGACATTTTCACTCAAAATTCTGTGTATGTTTTGTAATCGAATCATTAACGGGATTATGCATAGACTACGATATATTATCGGAATATTGCCACAAATGCGCCACGGTAGATGCAAAAAAAGTAGACTTCCGCGCATGGGAAAAATCTCATAAAGATCATTGCGACGTAAATTACCAGAAAGAATACGGTTCCATGGAAAAATATGCTGCTGTCACGAGACTTTTCAATTCGTCCGTTGAAAAAACAAAATTTCGATACACTGAAGTCATTGCGGATGGAGATACGGCTGCATATTCTGGTATCACAAAGAAGGTTTCAACCAACTACAATGCTCCTGTGGTAAAAACTGAATGCATTAATCACGTGGCTAAACGGGTTCCGAGACTACTTCATTCTCTTAGCAAACAAAGTCGATTAAAAGGTATATCTACAGACGGTCAAGACGTTGGTTTGGTTAATAATGGTGTTTTGACGCCACGAACGATAACATATATAAAAAAATGCTACTTAGGTGCAAAAAAATAATGGGGGTTGTTTAGAAAATATGATGAATGCCACAAAGGCATTTTGCTCAAGAGAAACCAAGGCATAATTTATGCAACTGCGAATGGTGCTTTTATCTCCAGGCAATCGAAAAAGGCGAGGAGCCACCAATATTTGATAAAGAGAAATGTAATATGTACTTAGCAGAACATGTTTATAAAGCAATCAAACAACAATATAATGACAAACTCTGTTGCGAAAATTTACTTTCTCGTTGCCTCTCAGCAATGACACAAAATCCTCACGAGTCTCTTCATTCTGTCCTCTGGAGATTCTGTGATAAAACAACCTTCGTTGGGAAGAAAAAACTTGAAGCATACGTCGCAAAGGCCCTTTCCAAATTCAATGTAGGTCAAATTCATACACTGGACACAAAAATGCAAATGCGGTTACCATCAACCCCGAAATCCAAATATTACGCAGAAAAATCGGACAAAAAAAGGATCAAGAAAGCTGAATTCAAGAAAAACAAATCTCTCAAACAGAAAAATAAAACAAACCCAAGTAATATTCCCGATACAAATTTTAACACAGAAATGAATTCCGATCATTCTTCGACTGAATATTTCTACTAGTTGTTATGCATTTTAAGCTAATAGCTGACCAAAGGTCAGCGGAGCTATTCATATGACTAAATCGATTGTCGAAATCCCTAACACCACCCTTCCGTAGCCTGTTTTGTTGGCGGCAAAGAGTTGACGTACAGCAAGACATGCGCCGCTGCTAATCTGACCCCAAGTTTCACAATAGTGTACAGTAGAAACCGACATTGATTCGGCCTCTGGGTTAGTCTCACGAGTCGTGTTCCTACGATCCATCGGCTGTCTCGTCACTTTTTGGTGCCGAATCAGTCACGTCATCCGCCATGTTTCGAGCGGGAAAGTCATTCAGGTGAACTCGTATTATTTCTTCCGCCTGAAGGTATACTGCTTTTTCTGGCTCCTCAAACCCATAGTCCAAGTGTTATTGGCTTCTTATTATTGGCTTCCATCAAATTGGCAATCAGTTTTTTTACTTTATTCCTGGTGTGAGAGATCTAATGACTCAGCGAGTGCACACGAACTGCAAGAAAAAACGTATCTTAACTATTGAGGAAATTGAATATTGACCTATTCCTGGGCAAAGTACAACATCATTTCTGAAAACTAGAGATAAAAAGCTACATTTTGACAACAATTTTAACTTGTTATACCTCAGGTAGGGGTATCTCCCTTTTCTAGAGCACTTTTTTGGTCTCTGCTGCTGGCCTATCTATATATTAATACTAGAAGGATGCAGAACACTTCTCGGGGTTGTTTTGCCTTGAAATTTGGCATGTATGAAGGTAAATACATTGATTTAATAACTGTTTAACGAGTAGGCCTATTTATGTCAACTACTTGGAACTTGCCATGCTTGCTACACCCAACAATTTTCCAGTAAATAAGAATATGTGTGGGTTGTTTGTTCCCCTGGCCCAGCCATGATGATGAGCACATGGCAAATGCATGGACCTGTTCATGCTGTTTGCCATCCATGCTGTGCATGAGGCTGTGCATCTAGCCTACTAGGCCTAGGCCTAGGACAATGAGGAACCGGAGGAACTAATCCATGACGTGGCGCTGATGAACAACTCAGTCTAAAATATGACGTCGAAAGTGAGGCTAACGTTATTTGCCATTAAATTCTGGAAACTACACCCTATTTCCAGCCCTGAAATACCCGAAGTAATCCATTGAATTTCTAATTTCACACGTTTGACATCAAGTATAGGACTGACTCAATGTATCTGAATGTTTTCAAGCGAAAATTCAAGCGGGAACATGTCGAATTTTATCACTAAAATTGACTATTTTTAGCGTAAAGAACAGATCGAAGAGCAACGTCACTCATTCTGAATGACGCACGACGGAACGACGTGCGACGTCAAAGAGGTTTTCAACGTCGCGGCGCATGCGTTTTTGTGTAAAAACTGAGTTGTTCCCCAGCGCCTCCTTTGGGCACGCCGGTTCCCCATTACATGTTATAAATCTGTTTATTGCGGTTTACGTCTGGTGGGGCTAGAAGGGTGCAGTTTTTCTTTTTTGGGGGGGGGGTCTACAAATGTTGCACATGAGTATGAGCATAGATTATACAATTTATGTGTTTTTAACTATGTGAAGTCAATACACGCATACAAACTCCTCCACAACTCTCTCTTACTATGCTTAATGATACTCTCCAGCTCTAAGAACAGAATGTGACCGTGGTTTTCTTTGCATGGTAGGCCATTGTTTTGGTCAGCATTTTATTTAATCATTTCATTGTCTTTTTAGGTTCCTCATTGTCTCCCAAGATTCAAATACATCTACCTTCCCTTTGACTACCTACAGATCTCTATAAAAGTAAGTTTCTATTTTAACTAAAGTGAAGTCAATACACGTATACAAACTCCTCCACAACTCTCTCTCTCTCTTACTATGCTTAATGATACTCTCCAGCTCTAGGAACAGAATCTGACCGTGGTTTTCTTTGCATGGTAGGCCATTGTTTTGTAATAATTTCATTGTCTTTTTAGGTTCCTCATTGTCTCCAAGATTCAAATACGTCTACCTTCCCTTTGACTACCTACAGATCTCTATATAAGTAAGTTTCTATTTTACCAAACGCTCAACTCAAAAATGTTCCGTCTACTCAATCTGCCAAATGTAGGCGACCCAAATCTCAAGAACTAATGATGTTTAAACTCAGTCTGACTGCGATCCCACTGTGGTGTTATTCCAACCTCAAATACAGTGATGACTGGCTTCCACCCAAACAATTAGTTTTGGCTAGCAATGGGTGGATCTCTTTAGTAAGCCAACCCACACAGATTGCACCCTTTCTGTTCGTGTCCACACATTCAAGTTAATTGGTTTAGGCTGGCAATGGGTGGTTCTCTTAAGTAAGGTTTTACAGTAAGGTGCAATTTCTCTCTAAATTCTCAAGAAGTCCCAACCCGCACAGATTGCACACTTTCTGTTGGTGTGCACACATTCAAGTTAAGGAATTAATATACGTTAACAATTTCCTTTTCCTCTTTAGTTTCAGATGTCTACCTCTCAGCAAAGTTGCGTCAGTTTCGCCCAAGAGGTGTTGAATAAGCTGCAAAAACTACAGAGGAACACAAGAGGGGACATCAACACTATTCAGGTACATGTATTGCAAGGGCAGCTGAATCCCATGAGGCAGGTCTTGCCCACTATTATAAGTGACCTGAACAACGACGTGACGACCTTAATACAAAAAGCGGAGCTAATGAAATCCAAAGCGAGTGATGAATTTCGTCAGATGAAGACCCTAAAGGACCAGTTATGTTCGCCAAAGCCATCACCCAGGACACCACATGTGATGAGAACACCTTCCCCCATGATGAAGAAAACAGCCGTAACGCCATCAACAGGAATCAAAACACCAGTAACTGCTATCGGAATCAAACGCCCATCTGTCTCTGCAGCCTGCGCCAGCCCCTCTCAGGCCCCACCAGCAAAGCGCCTCTTTTGGGATGATGATGAGATTGATGACAGCTTCCTGGTGGAGTCTTCCCAGGAATTGTCCGACAAAATTGAAGGGAATGGTGACGCTGAGCAGAAAGATGCTTCTGCTGATGCCCCTCCGCCCCAGGGAGCCAATGCACAACAGCCTAATGATGCTTCTGCTGATGCCCCTCCACCCCAGGAAGCCAAGGCACAACAACCTAATGACATGAATGAGGCAACTGCTCCAACCAAGAGGAAGAAGCAGACAGAAGAGAAGGAAGGTGAACAGAAGCCCAAGCCTACTGAGAAGCAAAGGCGATCTAAGAGAGTAAAGGGTGACAAAGATCAAGTAACAGAAGAAGAGGCACTAGCCATCATTGAAGAAGATACATTTTAATTGAACACTGCTTCGAAGCACTGCTGGCCAGTAATAAATGCTCGCAATAAACTTGACCCATGTACAGTCAACTCTGCTTAAATCAAAGTTCTATAAGCTGAATAATGCCTTAGTCAAATCAGAAATCAGAGAAAGCTTACTGTATTTCCATTGTTTTTCACCTTTAGTCAAGTATTGCCTAAATCAAATACAAATCCCTGGTGCCAACAAATTCGCGTTATGCACAGTTCACTGTATATGAATATACTGCTGACCTCCTAAACTGCTGACCTCAATGCCAAATATATGAATAACTGCTGACCTCATAAACTGCTGACTCCACTGCCAAAGACTTTGACCTACCATATACAGTGTACATGTATACTTTGACTACCTCATTCTGTTTTTTGCACATTTTAAGGGACTTCAACCTTCCCCTAAGTTGTGAATACTGTAACCCAGGAAACTTTTTTAGCCCATTTTAATGTACATTGAGATACCCTGACTGCCAATTTAGCAGAATTTAAAGCATTGTCAATACCTTTGCTGTGGTTTTCGTTTAATAAAGATTGTTTACAGAAATCTAATTTTCCAAGCGTATCATTACCAATAGTGCAGTTCTGGCAATGACACAAAACTTCTAATCAGATTTGAAACTGTCCTTTTGTATCACTGTCTATTTTTCAACTTCAGTGAACTTGAAAATATAAAAATGCCACGGAGAAGAGCATCCACACTGGATATGCGATCTCAGAGGAGACGCACCCGCCAACAACCTCAGGTCTACTTTGCTGCAAGAGATGCTACTTCAAAACCGCCTCCTTTTCATCCAGGCCAAATGGATCAAGAGTGTCCATATTGTAAAGGACTAAGGTTCAAAAACGAAAAACTGAACTGCTGCCATAATGGAAAAGTGTCATTGCCAGAACTGAGTCCCTATCCAGATCTGTTGAAGAACCTGTTACTGCTTAATAATCCTGATGGAACAAATTTTCGTGACAACATTCGGAATTATAACAGTGCTATGGCCTTTGCATCCCTCACAGCCCAAGTCTATAACCCTCCCAGGCCTGGACCCTTCTGTTACCGCATCCATGGGCAATTGTACCACAGAGCTGGCCCCCTGCATCCCCAGGCAAATGAGACATCCCAGTATGGACAGTTGTACATCATAGAGGGAGCTGAGGTTACAACAATCAGGATGAACAATCCCAGAAACTCCCAATGCAAACCCCACATCATGGAGTCCCTACAAGCCCTCCTCAGCAGAGTAAATCCATTTGCCCTGGCGTTCAAGCAAATGGCCGCTGTTGAGAAAGAGCAGCGTCAGCAACCGGAAACCGTCCGAATGATGTTTTAACGTGGGCCAGATCAACGGCGTTACAATGAGCCTCGCTTTGATGAAGTGGCAGCAATTTTTGTAGGCGAGGATGGAGCGCCACCACCACCAGATATCATCGTCCATCCAAAAAGTGACTCCTTCAAACGCATTTCATACATGTCCGCAAACTGTGATCCAATGGTTTACCCCCTACTTTTCCCCCGAGGAGATCTGGGATTGCACAAAGAAATGCAACACACCGAGGAAAGAAGGACACAAACTCGCACGTCAGTCACCTTACTCCAATTCTATTCCTTTCGCCTGGCATGCCGATCCATGTTTTCGCCACTTCACTATGCAGGCAAACTATTCCAACAATATGTGGTCAACGCCTACGTAAAGACAGAAGCATCTCGCTTAGATTACATTCGCCGCAATCAAAGTTCACTACGCGTTGAGTTGTACCAAGGACTCATTGACCACCTTCATTCTGAATGCATTGATCAAAATCTTCGACCGGGTAAGATTGTCATTTTGCCAACTTCCTTTCATGGAGGTCCACGAGCAATGCAGCAGAATTACCTAGATGCAATGGCATTACTTTCCAAACATGGAAAACCGGATCTATTTCTAACATTCACATGCAACCCCAAATGACCAGCCATAACTGAAAACCTACAGCCCCCGCAAACTGCTGTGCACCGTCCAGATTTAGTTGCTCGAGTTTTCCATCTGTACCTTCAAGAACTTCTTAAAAGACATTACCGAAAGAAACATCCTTGGAAAACAAACAGCCATGCTATACGTTATCGAATTTCAAAAAAGGGGGCTCCCTCATTGCCACATGCTCATCCACCTCGATGAGGACTCAAAGCTCAAAGAAGAAGATGACATAGATGCTCTTATCAGTGCAGAACTACCATGCCCTATAGTACAACCTGAACTACACAGAATAGTGACTTCAACAATGATCCATGGCCCATGCGGACACCTGAACCCCAATGCCATCTGCACGGATAATGGTCACTGCACAAAAAAATTCCCAAAGGACTATCTCTGAAAATGGTTACCCAAAATACAGGAGACGAGACAACCAGATTGTAGCGACAGTTGGGTCCATAGAGGTGGATAACAGGTAAATACAAATACATTAGTCTATGAAGCCCACATAACATAGGTCCAGTTTCATAAAACAATGACATTCAAAAAGTCTCTACAACTGACTGACATGCTGATAATCACCCAAAGTAACATAAAGCTACATACATCAAGGAGATGTCAAATCACTGTATACACTAATTCCAATAATTTCATCTTTCAAAACCTTGAATGTACTAAAGCCCAGGTCAAGTTGGAAAACTTCGCCTCAATCCTGTGACATCTATTCCAAGTGTACAATCTGCAACCCCCTGAAACAGATCTGACTTATGACTCAAAATTAAAAACTCTATTGAGACAACTGCATCATGAGAATTGCCTCTAAATCAATTACCGTACATCCTCATCTTTCAGGTACCAGTACAGTACCAACAATATAGTGCCCCTACAACTCATTGTTCTTCTTTAATAATGTTTACAAAAAAAATTCTACTTGCAGATATGTTGTTCCTTACAATGCATGGTTGCTCCTGAAGTATAACGCGCACATCAACCTAGAGGCTTGCATGACAGTCAAGAGCATAAAGTACATCTTCAAATACATCTACAAAGGCCATGACAGTGCCCACATAGAAGTCAATGCATCTGCAACGTTGGATCACAACTTATCTAGACACAAGATATGTCAGTCCACCAGAGGCTGTTTGGAGATTATCGGAATACCTCATGCACAGCCAGTCACACTCAGTTGTCCGCCTGCCAGTCCACTTGCCTCAACAACAGACTGTTTACTTCCAACCAGGAAATGAAGAAGAAGCCTTGCTGACTCACACAGATACCCTCCTCACTGCTTGGTTTGACTTGAACAAACAACATCCTGAAGCTAGAGAACTTCTCTACACAGAAATTCCAAACCACTACGTCTATGATCAGAAAACAAAAAAGTGGAAGCCACGGAAAAGAGGTGGAGACAAAATCATTGCCAGAATGTACACAGTGAGCCCTAGAGACAAAGAAAAATTTGCTTTACGAATACTCCTGCTACACACTCCAGGTGCAACATGCTTCAAAGACCTGCTGACAACTGATAACAACACTGCCATTACCTTCCATGATGCCGCAAAAATGCGCAACCTACTGACTGATGACACTCAGTGGAAAACCACACTGACAGAATCTGCAGTCTTCCACATGCCACGACAACTACGAAATCTATTTGCCATCATTCTCATGTATGGTGATCCAGTCAACCCCTTGCACCTTTGGGACCAATTCCAAGACGATCTATCAGAAGACCACTCAAGATTCTATGCCCAAGATGTAGCTTCTGCCATTACATTGCAACAAATCAATGAAGTACTGCAACAATCAGGTACTGTAATCTCTCAAAGCTAACCCTATCAACCACAAAGCATATCTCTTGCACGTTTGAACTAATCGTATAGGCTATATGGACCACTGTTATCATAAAAAAGGATCACAGCAAGCACTCAACACTCTTTAAATAACACTGATGCATGTGATGTCAAGTTATCAAAAATGCATGCGTTCCCCGCCAATTACCTCGGTCCACAGCAGCGTCTTTGAGGTCTCCACTTATCACAACAAACCCTCATCAACTTTTGTTATATTCCAGGCCTGTCATGCCAACACTTCGGACTTCCAACGCCACCTGATGGTGACCCCGATGACACCAGCAGCCCAGTATCTCCCCCACCAGACTCGACGCTTCCATATGACTTACTCAATGATGACCAAAAGGCTGTCATACATCAAGTTCTAAGCGCTGCAACAACGCCACAAACATCGGACAACTGCAACATCTACTACTTAGATGGTCCTGGAGGCACAGGAAAAACTACCGTGTACAACACCCTCATCACCATTCTCAACAGAAGCAATATTCAGGTAAATATAACTCCAAGAAACCACCCACAACTAGCAATCAAACATTAACCAACAAAATCACACATAAATCTATCAGTCACACAAACTACCATCCACAAATGTATTACCCCAGATCTAAAAGATTACATGTACCTCCACCCAATAACCACCCTAATACCAGTATTACCAGTATATGAAGTTAATCTTCCAACGCCACCTGATGGTGACCCCGATGACACCAGCAGCCCAGTATCTCCCCCACCAGACTCGACGCTTCCATATGACTTACTCAATGATGACCAAAAGACTGTCATAGATCAAGTTCTAAGCGCTGCAACAACGCCACGAACATCGGACAACTGCAACATCTACTACTTAGATGGTCCTGGAGGCACAGGAAAAACCACCGTGTACAACACCCTCATCACCATTCTCAAAATCACCCGGGAAAATCACACATAAATCTATCAGTCACACAAACCACCATCCACACATGTATTAGCCCAGATCTAAAAGATTACCTCCACCCAATAACCACCCTAATACCAGTATTACCAGTATATCAAGTTAATGAACAGAAAGACAAAAAATTGACCATACATGTGTGTTACCCCAAATCTACAAAATTATCTCCACCCAATAACCACCCAATACATGTCATTCATACATGTCATGCATGTACAAGTATATCAAGTTAATGAACAGAATGACGAAAAATGGGCAATAAAACTATCCTGCTACAAAAACTTCCTGGGTTACAATGACTTCCACTACAACATTTCCCTTCCAATTCCAGGTACAAGCCACCGCATGGACTGGTATTGCAGCCACTCTCCTCATAAACGGCTGCACTGTACACAACCTGTTCAAGTTGCCGGTCCCCATTGTTGACACCAGTACTTGCAACATAACGCCAGCCTCCAAACAAGCCACCAAGCTGCGAGGAATAACAGTATTCATCATTGATGGGGTTTCAATGCTCCCCATTCATGCCCTACATGCCATCGACAAATGCCTACGTGACGTAACAAACAACAATACACCATTTGGAGGAAAAGTTATTCTTCTAGGAGGAGACTTTCGTCAAGTGCTACCCGTTGTCCCCAGGGGATCCAGAACGAAAATTGTGGAAAATTGCATAAAAAACTCTCCTCTGTGGAACCTGGTCATCAAAATGCAATTAACAAGAAATATGCGTGCAAATGATTCAGATGCTGCATTTTCTCAATGGCTACTCAAAGTAGGGAAATGGCACAATGAACAGTGTAACAGAACGACCTCACACAATTGACATTCCACCACAATGTGCTATATCTCATAACATACATGTTTGAAGATGATGCCTGTGCAGAGGACACCATAATCTTGACTCCGAAGAATGAAGATACACTGAGACTATCTCCAAGCGTCGATTGTCTTCACGCTGGCGCTTACAATCTCTGCCACCAAACGCCGGATTACTTACCCTCCTTCCGCAGCAGGAATAATAGTGCGTATGAAAATATCAACAACTACTATCTTATCATCGTTTATTTCACAGAACGCGTCTTCATTCCAAGGATCTAGCACCCTCAGATGTAAATTTGCCCTTCACACTCCAACGATATCAGTTCCCAATCCGCTTGGCACATGTTATGACCATTAACAAAGCTCAAGGACAGACTCTCACCAAAGTAGGAATATACCTTCCAAAGCCAGTGTTTACCCACGGCCAGCTGTATGTAGCACTTTCCCGAGCAAAATCATTTTCTGCAATAACCATCGAAATTACACCCACAAATCGTCAGGACATCACATACACGCAGAACGTAGTGTACACGGAAATTCTCTGAAACAATGAACACGGTACAACCTCTGTAAATCACTGGACCAACATGCAACAAAAACTCGATCTATTCATTTCAGAACCCAGGTAACAGACCTGTACATGTATCTCAATTCATTATTACCGGAACCCCCGGCCAAAACCCCAAATGTACATGTGCTTTCCACAACCTATACGTTATACCAGGACATTATACCTTCAGATAATCCTGGCAACTTACCTCACAAACAGATTAAGATAAAAGTTATCTCATTGAATACAGGCACCTCCAACTTACAGGCACCCCTCGGGTTATGCTAGTTGATCATGGATTGTAAGTTGAATAAAGTGGTTTTCCAAAGGTTACATACATGTTCATCGGTAAATCACGTTTTATTCATGGGTCGTATTATTTATTATTTATTTTCCACCTTATGTATATATTGTAAAATGATTGGATTGTAGCACACTTATATATTTATTTCTTCCGCCTGAAGGTATACTGCACACGAATACTGCAAGAAAAAACGTATCTTAACTATTGTGGGAATTGAATATTAACCCATTAGTGGTTATACCCCTATGTTATGCCATATGTAGTCAAACGTCTCTTGGCTCATCAACTTCTCGTGGAGTGGAGTCGGCCACTTCTTCCTTGTCCGGAAGAGGAAACGATGAAACTCTTTTCTCGCGGCCTCCATGAGGACCCATTAGTGGTTATACCCCTATGTTATGCCATATATAGTCGAATGTTTCTTGACTCATCAACTTCTCGTGACAGGGTGATGCCAGTGGAGTCGGTCACTTCTTCCTTGTCCGAAAGAGGAAACGATGAAACTCTTTTCTCGCGGCCTCCACGAGGACCCATTAGTGGTTATACCCCTATGTTATGCCATATGTAGTCAAACGTCTCTTGGCTCATCAACTTCTCGTGACATGGTGACGCCAGTGGAGTCGGTCGCTTCTTCCTTGTCCGAAAGAGGAAACAATGAAACTCTTTTCTCGCGGCCTCCACGAGGACCCATTAGTGGTTATACCCCTATGTTATGCCATATATAGTCGAATGTTTCTTGGCTCATCAACTTCTCGTGACATGGTGACGCCAGTGGAGTCGGTTACTTCTTCCTTGTCCGAAAGAGGAAACAATGAAACTCTTTTCTCGCGGCCTTTGTACTTTAAGAGCTTCCTGACATTCGACCACCTGCTAGAGTTAGCTGAATACATACAAGAACATGGAATGACGGTAGAGTTCGATGGAGCGTATAAGGGCCACAAAATCTTTAACAAGAGACCAACTGAGCCACGGGTATTCGCTTGCTCCTGATGTGCACAAAGTTCGTGTATATCAATCTTATCCCCTTCCTTTCTCACAACTACACACAATGATCAAGAGAGAGAGACAAACATGTAGGTAACAGAATGCATGCGTACAATATTTTACAATACTGTGGTCTATCTTTATATGAACATTAACGCTATTTTCTTTTGTCAGGCAAAGGAGATACAGATCACAAATCCATGAATGGCGAGACAGATGCTGACTCTGAGTCTGATGATGACGAGTCCAAGAAACGATTGCACAAAAAGATTGACCACGCGGGTTATGTGGACAAACGATCAAAGCAAAGATTCAGGAAATGTCCTGGAAACATAGGAATAGTGGAAAGTGCACCAAAGAGAAGGATTGCACGGCAGCACTGTCCAAAGGCTTGGTGGAGTTACGAAATTGATCAGTGACATACTTGAAGCGAAAAACATTCAGCTCAGATTCAGTGATGAAACTGCCCATGACACAGGGTTTGTTTGGTCCACTATGTACATGATGAATGAACACTTAGCAGCTCAAAAACAATACTGATCATCACTCGCTGATACCGGGTATCGGTACTTAAAAAGTGTTTTCTTCTTACAGGTATCATTCGTTGAAAAAACCGATCCATCACTCAGAGTACAACTGACAAAATTTAAGTGGAACAAAAATGATATCTGTGAAAGATTGAGGAGCACAGATGTGTCGGAATTCTGCAGAAAATTTGCCAATATCATCAACAACGGCAAGGAGCAGGATGTTGAGGAGAGCCAAGGCATCCAAGTTGAGGACAATAGGCAAGATGACTCATCTGAATTTATCTAATGTTAAGAATATGGACCTGACATTGAAAGTCTTGGTCACTGACCGACACGTTCGAATTTCAAAAATGACGAGAACTACCTACAAAGGTATACAACATCAATCTGACGTATGGCACATGGGAAAATCTATTTCTAAAAAGTTACGGAAAAAAGCAGAGAAGAAATGTAACTGGCCTCTTGGGCCTTGGATCAAAGCCATTGTAAATCACTTATGGTTTTCGGCAGCTTCCAGTGAGGGTGACCCGAATTTATTGAGGAACATTTGGACGTCCGTAAGTTTTCATGGCCTGATAAAATGTTTCATGCTTGCAACAATGCTTCCCTCTCAAAAGATGATGAAGTGACTCTCCATGCCTTACACTGTGGTAAGATGCAATTCCTAAAGTACAAGAAGGGAAGTCTTACCAACTCAAGGAACTAAGTGTTCGTGAATTCGGTGGTAAAAAACAATCACAACAACGACATCAACTGAGATTGAGGCCATTGATGATCCAGAGACAGTTGGGATTTCTGAAGCTGACCGTGAAAGTCTTCTTCCTCATAAGGCTTTGACAACTCTCGCTAGCTGTACAATAGAACAAGTATCACTGAGAACAAAAACCAGCTGCAAAAATTGCAGGACGTCCATTACACCACCATCTACAAACAACTTCAAATGTCCCGGTAGCTATGATATGTATCAATGCACGGCTTTGGACAAGGTAGTAGATGAGTTTCTAAAAACGAAAGCTTACAAATAACATCCAGTGTCTCCAGGGACGACACTGAAGAATATATAATGAATATTGACATAGTTTTCAGATAAACTGCCGACATTCCTACATGACCGGTCAACACTAGGGAACACGTCAGAAAAAAATATAAATCAGCATTGACGATACCCAAATCCTCCATCGAAAAACTTGACGACCATCTATTCATGGTTAAGAGTTTCGACAATGAGCAATGGTACAAAGTGGAGTTTGGCCAAGGAAGCATCGATGCTATGCCATTCTGTACATGTCATGACTGGAATAGTACCGAGTTCGTGTGCAAACATTTCTGTGCGGTCTTTGTGCACTTCCCATAGCTAAGATGGGACAAATTATCTCCGGGATACAGAGACAGTCCATATTTCACAATTAATATGGAAAATTGTAAGATAGGTGGTTACTTTCCTTCTTATCATAAATAATGTGAAGGTTGAAAACCTGCTGAAACTACATGTGCCACCAGCAGCTATGATCTTGATAATCATGTAACTCAAGTGGAAGATCCCCAAACTTCTAAACCTGTCTCGTACATCCCCCCCTCCCCCTGAAAGGGCCCTGTCGGTAAAGAATCGTCTCATCTGTGGATTCAGTTTAGATATATTCTCAAGAAATTCCATGACCTGTCTTACCATATCAAAAAAGGAGAAAGACATGAAACAAAGATGCTGTCGATGAATTTCTCTCTCTGTTTGAGCTCATCAAAGGAACGATAGACTGTGATCTTGGCATGATTTTAGAAGATAGACCTATCACTCACCATGTCAGAAAGCGTAAGGACAGAAACAAAAGGAGAACGGAAGAGAAAACGACCCAAATTTCTACAATGGTTCAAGGAATTTCAGGCACCGGCCTTGTCAACTATATACATATGTTGGGTCGTCTTCTGTGCGCATTTGGACTCATTTTGTCGTGCCTGGTCACATATGCCATGTCCCCGCTATTCACAAGTAGCTTTCAACTGGCTAGATTAACACAGGAGTACACAAATTATAGTTGAGACACAGTGGGATTCATAGGTTGACTGATTAATTGGCATTAACTGTATGAGCTGTTTTTGTCTGCTGTGAGTCATTTACTGCAGGTTCACACCTTTGACTTCATGATGGTAGTGAATGCCATGTGATTGTGGATCATTTTCTCTCTGTATTATTGACTTAATGATGGTAGTGCACATGCCATGTGATTGTGGATCATTTTCTCTCTGTACTATTGAGTCACTAGCATTCATTGGCGATTTTTAACTTCGTGTAACTGTGTGAGCAGTTTTTGTCTGCTGTGAGTCATTTTGCTGGTTCACACCTTATCTGGCTTGTTTCTTTGTGTACCACTCACAGTCAGTAGGGGGAGTTAATTCCTATTTACACAGTTCAATACAAAAGTATGTGGGTGCTTTTGAGCATCAATTTCCTTAGGCCACCTCTAATGGGAATCCCATACTGACTGTGATGTACTGTTCACACGTGTGAATTTTCAATTGACCAGCTTTTCACCTTGGCTGTTCCACACCTTCATATGATGGCAGAAAATGTTGCAAAATGTGATTTCTGCTCATTTTTTTCTCTAACAGTTTCATCACTTTTGAGACACATTGGTAGGATTCATAGGTATGATGCTTATTTTAGAGTGAATTGTCCAGTGGACCAGTGTCGAGAGACATACACAAAGATTGATAGCTTGCGTAAGCATCTCAAACGTAAACATTCTGTTTTAGAGGAACAAGGTCACTTGGCAGATGAAAATGTGCTTAACAGGTTAGAAGACGATATGGAATTTAAAACAGGAGAGCCTGATCTTGAAGAACTTGGTGCAGATCAACCAACAGCTGACTATCTTGAGGCACTTTACTTACTTAAACTTAAACACAGATTCCGGCTGACTGCTAAGCCCCTCAGTGGTGTTGTTGAAGAAACAAGATGGTTCATGCACAAGGAGGATCGGACAACCGGTCACGTGATGTTTCTGCTAAGGTCAAGGTCATGTAAACAAACGCACGTGGTTACTCAGTGCAAATCAGCGTAATTTGAAGGCTGATTTCTACGTGAAAATAGGTATATTTATCATTTTCTCCAGTTTTATATCATTGATTATTATCAAAATGAATGTTTGATTGCGCAAAACACATTTTTCTGAGCAGTCCTTTTGAGAATTTATCTCCTGCATGATGCCTTCGCAAGTGCACTCTGTGTCAACGCATGGATCACGCATGGGACGAGGTCGATTTTTGCTATATTTGCGTAGGAGTTCTTAGAAAATGGATGGCCCCAGCACAAATCTTGGGAAATTTCCTTTTTAAAAGTGTCCAAGAACTCCTAAGAACTCCACGATTTTCGAATCTAGGGAGGTGGAAAGTACCCTTGTCACTCAACTGTTAACTCAACTGCAAAAATCGTAAAATTGTCATAATTTCCTTATTTCTGGACGGATTCTCGATATCGAACTATCAAAATGCAGGTTTTGGGCTAAGTAATCCAAATATGGTCCCTAATCAATGCCCAGCCAATCACCAGAGCCGGAAAAGAGAAAAAAATTGGCATAGCTGTCAATCAAAATAAGCCCCGCCTCCTGACGTCACATTATGTTGATGAGTTTTTACTTCCCCCTGTGAATATTTGCTGAGAGCGACGACTTGCGCTTCGGCGCTAAAATACGCTGATATTTCATCAATTTAGTGAGAATTGAATGTTATTTAGGGTTTATAATGTTGTAAGCTATACATATGATGTTCTTAATCCCTTCTAAATGCAACGTATTAGTTGATTTGGAAGATGCTTACTCGTCGAAATCTGTCGGCCAACTGAAGTGGCCGCGCCATGGTTGCGCGATCGGTGACGTTGTCACGTGACCGGTTGTCCGATCCTCCTATTCAATCTGCAGTGGCAAAAAAGCTGCTTGCTCTGAATCTAAGAAGAGAGCAAATCAACAGTGTTTTCACCACCGAAAATGGTTGTAATATTTTTGACGCAAGCAGGCTTTTTAGTGCTGTAGAAACTAAATTTAAGCACGACAGTTTTCTCAAAAAAAACACATGCGGCTGACTGAGCCCCATGTTGTAAATTTGGGTGTAGAGCATGTGTGGAAAAATGGTAAACTGAAGAAAGTTTGCCACCAGGGTTACTATGTTGGTCTCTTGGAACAGTTGGAAAATCTTCTTAATGATATGACCCAGCAGTTTTGTTTGAAGTGCGTAATCCACACCAGTCAGATGACGGTGTTTTAAGAGATATAATGGATGGTGAATTCTTTAAATCTCACCCTCTGTTCTCCACTGACCCAACTGCCCTTCAGATTTATCTGTATTATGATGATTTAGAGGTTGCGAATGCACTAGGTTCGAAGTCAAAGAAACACAAGGTTGCTCTTTTCTATTGGTGTCTTGGAAACATCCATCCAAGCTTGAGGTCATCTCTCAGAGTTATTCTCGCTGCTTGTTGCTAAAACAGTAGATATCAAGAAGAATGTCGAGAAGGGATTGCAAACGTTGCTAGCACTTTGTCAGTGATTTGAAACTGCTTGCTGATGGATACAAGTTCCATATTGGTGAAAATGAGGAAGTTTTTAAAGGAGCTCTTGTCATGTGTAATGGAGATACACCAGCAAGTAATTTCCTTGGAGGGTTCAAGGAATCTGTGGGCAGTGCACACAGACCATATCGAAGTTGCCTGGCAGTGAATGAACAGTTGCCATCTCTACAATTTGCTGAAGAAACTGAAGAAAGGTCACTTACAACACACAAGGAGCAATTGAGCTCGCTAAACGCACCTGACATTGACAAGGTACTCCAGCAACATTTCTCAAAACTGTATGGAATTAATACCAATAGTGTTCTGCTTGATGTGCCTCTTTTCGCTGTGACAACTTACTTTCCACAAGATATTATGCATGTAATTCTTGAAGGCACTCTTGTGACGGTGGTCGGAGGATGTCCTAGTGCGGCCGACCAGGAATTGGGCCAGGGAAGCTGGCCGTTCGCAGAGAAAGTGACGAGATGTAGTCGAGTGATGCTCCACTAAATTCACGCCAAAAATACCTACTTTTAATCTGATGTAAATAGTGTAAATAAATGTTATGTTTTCCATGGGCGTTTAGGTTTGTTTTTGAGGACCATGATTTTGACTTTAGTAGCTTGGTCGTAACAACGCTGAATTTGGAAACAATCATAATCGGTATGTAAACCAGACTACGTTTCCTTGTCGATCTCTGTATATTTTTTCGTTCTCCGGCTTTTAATACTGTCCATTTGAAGAGTTTCACTATGGGTTTGTATATGCCGTATTTCCATGAATTGCCGAATTGGTCATGTCTGTGACATGGGACGGCCGTGCGTATTGGGGACAAAATTGTGCTTATTTTGATAACTTTATTGACATTATTTACTGCCGGCGTATTTTTTTACATTTTGGTATTTTGAAAGATATGCGTACGGTCTGCCATTTCACAAACATTTTTGTCCGATGACGATTAGTATTGTAATATGAATGTCTTCTTCCTGTTCTAGTGAACCTGTCTCACTGCCTGTACACCTGTCTGCTGTTACCTGTACAACCTGTACTGAAAGCCTGAACCTGTTCTCTGAGCAACTGAATAAACGCATAAATCGACTTGACGGTTTGCGTTCGATCCTTACAATGTTGACATAGATTTTCACCCAGTCAGTGTTTTCTGCACGTCATGTCCGAAGTTAACTTCGAACTACAACATTTCAACAAACTTGCAACCAAGTAAGGAAAAATGTAGATGGGAAAAATGAAATAATTTCATCATGATTTCATTCAAGTTTATAGACGTCCTAAAGACTGATCGAAACCATTAGACAGGGCAAGGCAGTACTCCTTTCTGAAGTCTTCACATGGTTTTCAGACACCGTATTTGCGCTGCGATTATCTGGCGTGGATTCCGAGGAAGATACCACAACCTAAACTAACACACTGACTCGACAAGAGCAACGTTTGGCCCAGATCAACATTTTTTTACATTAGGTGATACAGTGATTACACATACTGCAGACAGCAAGAAGAAGAATGTCATGCTGTATCCTAGTGCTCAAGATCTCTTTGATCAATACAAGGCACTGCGCGATGTTCTTTCAAAAGACAGGAATACAGGTGGCTCTACAATGAAAACAGCAAATTAAAAACCAAGATAAAGACACTTGAATCAGAATTATTATTCTTATTATTATATATTATTAATGTATTTATAGCCCGCTACATACAATTTTTTAATATCTCAGTGGGCTTTACATAAGAATGCCAAAATCAGAGTTGACAAGGTGAGGAACATTTCTAAAGATTTGACAAATATGACCACAAAACAGTCAGTACGAGGCTGTTCAAAAGATATTTCCGTATAAACATGATAAAAGAATAGAGGATCTACCTCAACTCACACAAGATGAAACTATCAAAATGCTAGATCCGATCTACAGGAATTTTATCTGCTTCAGTAACAGCAATCAACAACAGAGGTCAGAATTCAGTACGGCTTACTTGGATTGGTCAACGCGCTACAACATTGACATGAGTGAAAGTGCTTCAGACATGTCAACGAGATGTTTGTCAAGGCGCACATTTCTGGCATTCAGCTTGCTCTTCACGAAAAACGAACAAACAAATGGCCTAATGACACTTCTATCAGGTAACACCAATAAGTACAGTTTATCAGCTGACCTGCTGAATTTCTTCAATAAACTCGGTGTCAGCGTCTCCCACACAACATATCAGAGATTTGTTGAGAAAGTGAGCAAAAAGATGAAGTAAGACAGACCGTCAAAGGTTCTTTCCCCAAACACTTTCACCATTTATACCATCGACAACATTGACAAGACTCCACGATCAGCTCCTCTGCATGCTGCCAGTATCAGAAGAAACACAATACTCCACGACCGGCTGCTCTGCTTGCTATCAGTATCAGAAGAAACACAAGACTCCACGACCAGCAGCTCTGCTTGCTATCAGTATCAGAACAAACACAAGACTCCACGTACCAGCTGCTCTGCTTGCTATCAGTATCAGAAGAAACACAAGACTCCATGACCAGCTGCTCTGCTACCAGAAGAAACACAAGACTCCATGACCAGCTGCTCTGCTTGTTATCAGTATCAGAAGAAACACAAGACTCCAGGACCAGCTGATCTGCTTGCTATCAGTATCAGAAGAAACAAAGACTCCATGACCAGCTGCACATAAGAACTGCTCCTCGTGTCCAGTCAGCTCATCATGATCATGTGAGATGTGGCTGTCGTTAGAAAGTCATAGTTGAGAGGTCAGATTTGACAGTTTGGAAAATATTTAAGAGAACATCAGTAACCGCAATGAGTTTTTTCACCGGTCACCTGCAAAACAGCTGGTTAAGAGATCATCTTTATCATCGCGTGATGAATGGGACAAGCAACGTGCTGCAGTACCAATAGGATTATCGAGGTTGACCAAGATACTGGTACCGGTATTGGCATAGAGGACGGTGATCCGAAACGGCTGCCTCTGCTGGTGCTAAGCCTGGACGAGGTGATTCTCATAATAGTGTGTACATTCTTCACACATGACTGACGGCTGAGGTGATCAATGTGCCGACACTGCATCTTCAAGTCAAAATGGTGATAAACTTCTTTATGTTGGCTCCCACCTTACGATAGCTACAAGCACGTTGCTGATCCTGACATTTTGCATCAGACATGGCTAAGTGGAGAGCCATTGTTGGATCTTGAAATGGTTGTTCTGTTTTCAAGAGCCCAAAGGAAGAGTCGCCAGGTGGGTAGAGTTACTTTCAGCTTATGACTTTGAGATACAATGTAGGGCCGGTAAACAGCACCAAAATGCTGACAGCATGAGCCGCTGCCCCAACCCCAGGGACTGCGAGTGTAAAACTGGTGATGAGACCCTGCCATGTGGCCCTTGCGACAGATGTAAAAGGAAAGCCATAACCATGGAAAACCCATTATTTAACGATGAAGAATTGAAGGAATCCGTTAAGCTGGTGACCCACTCTCAATCTAGAGTTGATGATGAAACTTGGTATTCACGGCGTTCCCCTAGCGAACTGAGTACCGATTCACAAAGTTACCTTCAAGTTGATCCCCTACACCCTAAGAAACTTTATACAGTCGTTAAACTCTGACCTTACCATCTCAACAAAAGAGGCAGAGCAGCAACAAGACACTAGACTAGTGAGGGAGAAAACCCCACCCCTCCTTGTTCTCCAAACCCTAACATTCCAGACGATACCATCCCAGAGGGCGAAGTCACCGCAATTTTTAGTGAAGATGACTCAAGTGAGCTCATAATCGATGAAGTTTCTGATCCGTCACCAATGTCAGAGGCCGCTGATGTTGGTACCTACTGGTTGGCCCCGGATGGGAAAGTGACTGTAGACGATGAGCCTCCTACAAATGAAATTGATGGTAATGTTTCTTTGGCCTCCTTGTTATCCATACGTGAAAGGTGTAGCACTCCTGAAAGGAAGCGAAAAGAAGATGACTTTCTGGAACTTTACCGACCCGCAGATCTCCCTTAGTGAACCGATTAGTCCAATTCTCCCCACACCTCCCTTGAAGAAAAAATTAAAGCTGAATGCCCCCAAGAAGGATGATGCCCCCAAGAAGGATGACGCCCCCAAAGATGATGCCCAGATTCAGAGAATGATCAAAGAAGTAGACAGACAGATGGCGGTGTTTAAGGAAGAGATTAGATGGAGATGGAGACCTTGCGGCGACCGAACTGCGGGTTCGTGTAACCAGCCATTGAGCTTGCACTGCATGAAGAATGGTACCTGACACAAGGCATGAACAATGATCTGCACGTCTTCTCCCCATCACTCCAAGAAGAAATTCTTAACGTGTGTAAGAATGTCAGCTATACGTCTGCCTGGTCAATGGCTGCCGCAGCCTCCATTCTGTTCAGGAACGTACAGTCCGTCTACCCACCAGTCAATGGAAAGAACGATAGAACAATTCGTATTTTGGAGTGCGTATTTCTTCCAAGAAAGTGTCTATCAACGAAACGTCAACCAGAAACGATCTTTGTAATGTGGACCAGTTGCACGAGACCGTCAGTGGGGACACTTTGGACCCCCAACCATTTTGTGCGTTGATAAAACAAAAAAGCTCCATGTCAAAAACGCAAAAGAACAGAGGCCAGAGATACAAAGACTACAGCAAAGAAATGCAAGACAGATACCCAACCAGCTGAATTTACATGTTTTCGAACACCTTCACCGGCGGATACCGAACCTTGAGGAAGTACCGAACCAACAGAACCAGAAACCGAAGGTAAAACAACAAAAGCTCCACGTCAAAAACGCAAAAGAACAGAGGACAGAGATACCAAGACTACAGCGAAGAAAAGCACGGTGGATACCGAACCAGCAGAATCTACATGTTTTCGAAAGCGGATGGCACCCAGGGCAGATGAAGACAACCAGAATGTAGACCGCAACTAGCAACCCGCAGATACCAAAGAAGATACAATCCGAAATCATCTCCCTCAGGCCGAGAGCACAAGAATCTCAGCGAGCCAATACGAGCATATCGTCAATTCGTGGACGGCTGATAGTCAGAGAACCGATGATAGTGTCAATTTCAACGTATCGGCGCCATTCGATATTCGAGAATTGGTTTCTCTTTGCACAGGCCAAAAAGCTGTGCATCTCCGGATAGAACATCAACAATTGGTTTCCGTACCTTCAGGACTGGCAGCATTTGAAGTATCCTCCCACAGCAGTGCTTTGGTCTTGTTCCTATTCATACACTTCACACAAAGCCCTGCTGAAATTGGGCCTCCCAGACAAGCATGAGGCGGTCAGAAAACCATTGCCCCGTCAGAATGCAGCATTTTCAGGGTGTCAATATTAAATTATCATGACTCATAATAACAATCAAAAATAATAAGAATCTTTCCTATACATAGGAAGAACCTCTGTGATAAAATTCACTCAATTTTGGAAAGATGCAAGTGATTTGTAAAGCACAAAACTTTAAAATCAAACTGGGTAAAACCACGAAATTTTTACTTCTCCAGTTATCCTTAAAATGCAGGGAGTGCAACTGGAGTATGGAACAGCCACATCTGATTCACTGGCCGTTGTATTTCAGCAGGGATTTGAGTGAGCAGATGAAGAGGAGCGAGGTAAAAACCCCTGCTGTGGGAGGATGCATTTGAAGTTTCTTCCTTGCTCTCGTGTCTGCTTTTTCTTGAATCTCTTTGAGAGGATACCATGTGGTGAGCTTGTATCACTCAGGACTTGAAGAGTTTGCAATCTAGACCACGAGATCCCTGCTAGTTACTTTCATTACACTCAGCAGATGAGGAGGAAATACCTAAGCAAGAAAATGTTGAGAAATTTCCATACCTTCACAGGGTATCGTTGCAAAAAACAGAGGGCACAGTAGGCATCCTTATCGGAAATGACATGCCAAAGGCATTGGAGCCATGGGAGATTATCCATAGTTAGGGAGACGGGTGTTTTGCAATAACCTGGTAAAGTGGTCATTCTGCCTTCGTCATTCCAAGGCTCTCCCAGAGCGATGCAACAAAATTATCAGGACGCCATAGCGATATTTAGGAAATATGGCAAACCAGATATACTTTAAATTCGTTTTTCTAAGACCAGTGCCAGATATGCAGGCCTCACGTCAAGTCCAACCCCTTATTACCTTCAGTTGAATATGGTTGGCCAATTGGCAGGGTATTGTGTCCTTGTGTGCACCGATGCCGAGAAGGTCACCAGGTCTGTTACACTGAGTTAGACTGAACTGATTCATCTTTTGTTAGATTTATTGATCACGCATGGTGGGGTGACTTTAGAATTTGTAGTATACAGGGCGTGGCTTGTGGCTTTTCTATTTTGACCAGTATTTTGACCACACAGTTCCAAGAGCAGGTCAATGGAGAGTGTGAACCAATCAACCTGAATGGACTAAAAGTAGGCCCTATGACCTCATTCATATTAAAGCGGAGGGCGGTGCATAAGGATATAATGCACTGGTCTTAGAGAAATGAATGTAAAGTATTTCTGATATTTACATGCAATCCAAATAAAAAGATGTCCAAGATGCGCTGTTTCCAGGCCAACAAGCACAGGACCGTCCAGATATTGTTGCACGAGTATACAAATCAAGTTGAACAGGTTTCATTGCAGCGTCTGAAGATGTTGCTCTTTCTGATCAGCTGAAATAGCCTTGATAAAAAGGCAGATACAAAATGTTAAGACAATAAATAGGAAATAAAAGAATGCAAAATGTCAGTGATGGATTCACAACAGAAAAAAGTGGCACGCAAATACCTGCAAAGAAAGGGAGGGAGGCATGCTGTCAATTTTCAACAGGTCGTTTCCCATCAACTAACTGTCTGTGATTCCGTGTTCCAGCTAAGTAACCGAATGTATGGAAGTTGTAACTCACCCCTCCCTTTAATTCAATTGGGAAAAGAATTCCATGCAACACACACACATACCCAAGAATGCAAATTATTAACCTTAACACCTGGTGGCACCCACTGCCAACCTCCCTAGAGCCGGCCGACAGCACCCAAACCAACCTCCTTCAAATTTGCCAGTGCAGGCAAAAGGAATAAAATAATCAAAAGCCTCTGCATGAATATCTTGGAGACAGCCGTGATTATCGACTACCCAGGCATGGAGGAGATTAAACCTTCTTTATAGTGTGTCAAAACATTCAGGACACATTCTCACATATTGTGCAAAACGTGCGACCTGACCTTCAGAACTACGACCACTTATTAGAGATGCTGGTTTTTCCAAACCAACTGGAAAATTAAGCAAAGCCTTAGCTGAAGAAATTGACTTTGTGATGGGTTGCGTTTTGAGGGCCTTAGTTGTAGCATGAGCCATTACGAGGTGTGATGTGTTATAATCCAATACTCTCGTCCACACTGCAAAAAGTGAGAACATTTCTTAATGCCAAAAAACACGTTTTTTTCCCGTGGAACGCCTACCGTAAACGTGTCACGTTGTTGTAACATGTTCATCTAGAGATATTGCGTTCTACTTTGTGTTCTTCGAAAATATAATTCCTCCCTGAACGCTTTAAACGCAATTTTTGACCCAGAACGGCACAATGAAAGTTTTGGCGTTCTCGGGGAAATGCCCGTCGGGGTGGATGCGGTCTACAGTGTTCAATTATGTCATTTAGAACGCGTGAGAACAGATATGCGAACCGGTCGGCCACGCCCCACGTCATCGATTGCACGTGCGCAGGGAGTCCCCATTTCGTATTCACCACGACGTCCACGTTCCATTTTTTGGTCAAGCAATTTCGGGTAAAAGTCCCTTGTTGTAGCTTCGTCATCATGCCATTGTTACCATAAGGGTTGCAAATCTGTGGATTATAATCTGTGTATCCATTGCAGTGGAAGGCCAATTATTTTTCTGCTGAAATTTTGGCAGACATTTGGCCACCGATGCCGGAATGGGCCTGCTCCCTTTCTGCACTGCACACATCTTTATCGAACATGTCGGAATCATCCAGCTGAAAATGGTCCAGTTGGTGATGGTGAGGGAGATAAAGGTTCAGATTTTGAGAATGATGTCCACGGGCCATTAACCCCTCCAGTTGATATTGAAAACAACAGAGCTGATGAAGAAATGGACGTAGTTTCAGATGAACAATTTCTGGCTGCATCTTATCTCCTCTTAACTGCTTGAAATAGTTAGATACCGTAAAAAGAAGATGACTGATATAGGCAAATACGATGCAATACCTTGCAGATATCCCTACATGCGGGTACCTCAATACCAATGGATCAGTAGAGATGTTCCATAACGTGACCGTGAGGTGCCCACACAAACACCATCGAAGGAACGTGGCTCCATGCAAAGAGAAGCCTCCCAAAGTATGGTACGAAGAAACATGGCTGGTTACCTTGCGACCTTCATCTGGCGAAGAAAGATTCAAATTCAAGATGCGGACCCCTTCACATCACTCGTACAAGACATCAAGAAAGTCTTATGATCCTCAACATTGGAAGGTTCCAAATGGTCACAATTAAACTCACATGAAGGACGCCGATTTCTCCCACTTTCAATTCACAAAATAACTTGAATATGTAAATAAAGATCCAAGTTATGACTAATCAGTTGCTTTCTTTCTTTATGTTCATTACGTAACTTGAAAACGCACACGATGAGAAAAAAGGTAACGCGACCTCAAATTAATAAACCAATCATGCCCACGGTGGGCATGATTGGTTTTCCAACATTACTATGACGACATAATACGTCAGCTGCTGATGGCTCATTATGTCCACGGTTGATCCCGATCCCCGAATTCGGAAGCACGATTAGGTGCGATCTGTCGCGCTGTGTTATGATTTAATACGATCTGATGCAATGATAACGATTAACAATTTTATCGTGTTGGTTGTAGGAAATTTTTGAACCAGCCAAAATTTTCCTGATTAACTCAAAATTTTCGTCACAGTGTTTCAAACGAAATGATGAATAAGCGCCGATTACCTAAACGAGGTGATACAAGTTTACAAGGACTATTGCATCACTAGACAAAATTTCTACTTTCTGCTTTTTTTCAGACCGGAGGGTTTTAGTTGCCCTTGAAGAAATAAAAGCAGACATAAAAAAACCTGACGAAGATGGTATAATGGCCGTACAACGTGGCATGGTGGAACAGCGGAGAGCAGCAGCTACAACAGTAGATGTTCCCCTGCCAGATGACGTGTCTCTGCCACTAAGGACAGTTGAGGAAGTCCATTCCCTAGAGTTGAGGCTCAATGAGGACCCTAATTTAAGGCTAGCTCTGGTAAGTTTTTGATATATTCTGCTGCTTCATTTTGGCATTAGATACACTAGCAGACTTGGATCAGAGGTCAGTCCATTTGACAATGTCCCAGGCAGTTGGTGCCTTTGGTTGTGGATTCTCAGTCTCGATTGATACTTAGACGTCTAAATACTTTCATATAGTTATTGTTCTCAGAAGTATGTGGTTCCCAGTGTGTAGATTTCTACATTCATTAAACCACTGTCAAAGAGAAAACCACTGTCAAAGAGAACAACCCAGTAGCCATTTACTTTTATTCATTGAAGTGTGTCATTTGGCCAAAATTCGGATGGCATCCGGAAATGAGTCAGGTGCATCCGGAAATTGGGCAGGCACAAGATTTTATTGGAAGCGTTCACGGCCAAAAACTTGACAAGCGGATTTAGGGCGACAGGGATTTTTCCCTTTAATCCTCCTGCAACATATACCGTCTGAGGCATTTCAGCCTGGCATGTTGTATGCCACAGCACTGCAGGAGGAGGGCATAACTGGAGGAGCAGAAAATCAGGTGCCATAGGCCTACCAGTGGTCATCCTTGGGGACCTTATTCATGAAATATCAATCATGTGATTGTCTGAATAGGGAATGTGGTACTTCATTCCACTTACAGTAGAGGTCACAATTGACATCCCTAAATTCGCGTAAGTTACGCGTAAGTCACTCGTAACTTACGCAACAACTCACAAGTTATGTTACGTGAAACTTACGAGGTGAGTTACGGGAATTACGCTAGCTACGCAGTGATTTACGAGGCGAATTACGCGATTTTAGCGAGTTACGCGAAACCAAAGCCGTGAGTTACGCGTAAGTTACGAGTCACTTACGCGAAGCCGTAGGGATGTCAATTGTGACCTGTACTGTACGCCTACATCATGTGATAATGCGATGGATGATCTCGTCTCCAACCTCACCCATAATGCCGGAATAAATTCAGATTGAACATATCCACGACGACAGTCACGAGCTAGGAATTCTGAAGATCCTGTTCCCACGATTTATCGGCATCACCATGAGGACGGCTGTCAAATTGTTTGTAAGTAAAGTTAGACCACGCAGGATATGCCGTCAATTCTTTGTACAATTTCTTACAACGTAAATGATTTATGAACAAAACTTTTGCACCTGGATTAATTTGAAAGGTGTACATTGTGTCAAATAAATTTCTCATGTGTTTACTAAAATGCGCCTTGCTCCCCAAAATCTGTCGCATGTTGTTTCGCCATTTACAATTTGGCTACAGAAAGGTGTACCCTACGCTTGGTCGCTGGAGTGTGCAAATAGCTTGGAGGTGGTAGTTAGTCGGGATTAGCGCACAAAGGACAATGCGCGACTGGAATGTTCTTGTCCTGCAGAGAGGTGACACATTGGGCCATATGAATAAAAACTAGCATTTGCTTCCAAGCAAATACTTCAAGCAGGACCAGCATTTGCTGAAAGGAAAAGATTGTGCTTGTTTTCGTATGAATAAAGTGGACATTTTACTGACAATGCTTTGCTGGGAAGTTTCAAGGAAGTGCTTGAAGGTCATATCCCAATGTCGTTTTTCCTATGAATGGTCTGCACCGTGAACTGATGGTGGTCTATTTCATCGTATGTTTTTGGCATTGTTCGGTGGGGTCAAGCGGGTTATGTTTTGACTGCGCTGAGGACCATTTCTGCATGTCGTGTGCACGAACTGGGATTCTCACTTTTCGGTCGACTGCTGGCTGAAAGATGTCCGTGGAAATAAATTTTTTTGCGGAATACTTAAATAGTTTTTTTCTGATGAATAAACATTTTTTCTCCGACATAAAGTTATTTCCCCGGAATTTCCGGGCGCGGAATTAAAGTTTTTTCGTGAAGTTAGATTTTTCTTCGGAATTTAAAATACCGTGGGATAAACTCAAAAAAAATAAGGTAAAGGGTAAGGCAGATGTGCACAGAACAGGAAATTGACCAATCGATCGGAAGAAAAGGGAGCGGATGCTGTTGTCGTTGATAAAGACCATTTACTTAAATTACCAATCCACGTCTGGGGCAACCTTGAAAATTCGAAGGATTTCCTGCCTAGTAAAAAGCATATGCTCTACTTTATTCATACGGATACAAGAATTTACTTAATTTCGAAGCAAGCAGAAGATGCTAAAAAGCATTTTCTTTATTTGAAGGAAAATCTAAATTTTCCTAGTATTTCCTACAGTTTTATTCATACGGGTACAAGTAAATGCTTGAATATCGCTAGTTAAAGCAAATGCTAGTTTTTATTCATATGGCCCATTGGGGGAGAAAATATCACTTACTATGAATAACAGACATTCGGCGGCGGCATTCTCCACGGTGGCCAGATATGTTTTGAAGGGGAGGCCAAGCAGCAGTTCGCCGGTGGCATCATCATCGACTAGCAGGCAGTCTAGGCCTACCAGTTCCGGTACTACTAAGAACAAGAATCTTTTCACCAGAAAGCCTGCTGCTGAACTGCCACATCAGGCTGATTTGGTAGGAATTTTAGTTCACCATATGTAGCCTGGATTACCAGTAGGCCTAGCCCCTATTAATTAATAGGCCTAGGACTAGGCTAGGCCTAGAACTAATAAGTCGGTACTGCCGTGCACTGAGTTAAATTCAAGTCGGAGATAGAACCTAGCATAATACCTACACTACACTGATAACACTACAGTAACAGTGCTAATTCTATTCATGCATAATACAGGCATTGGTTATCTACAAGTAGGCCTAGATTCAGATTGGTTCAGATGCATATGTTTATTAATTACATGTACTTACGATTTTATTTAAAAATAACAACCGGAAATCATTAATTATTATTCTGTGTAATTTGCAGGGGCAAGACCTTCCGACTGTTTGTGTTCGGAGACTATGATTATCTCTGTAACACTTACTGCCTTTCAGGAGCACCTATCGCTGCACCTATCGCTGCCAATGCCATTGATGCCACTGAAACCATTGCACCTATCACTGCCAATGCCATTGATGCCACTGAAACCACTGCACCTATCACTGCCAATGCCATTGATGCCACTGAAACCACTGCACCTATCGCTGCCAATGCCATTGATGCCACTGAAACCACTGCACCTATCACTGCCGTTGATGAAACTGACACCACTGCACCTATCGCCACCATCGATACCAGTAATACAAGTGCTCCTATCGCCATGGGGCCCAGTGCTCCTTCCAGACACCCTAGTGCACATGGACCTGCTGCAATGCAAACCAGTGCTTCTGTTGTTGCCAGTGACACTAGTGACAGAACTGCACCTGACCACAGCTCCTCCTGTCATCATCAATGCTGCTGACCCCATCATCAATGCTGTAGCCTCCGCTGTGTCTTCTGCAACTGCCCAGACTGTGGAGTGAAACTGTTGAAAGAGATGATGTCAGAGTTGGAGAAAACACATGGCCATACCTTGATACAATGGAGGAAGTGGGAGAATGTGGAGTACACCCATAAAGGACAGAAGAAGACCAAGAAAATACAAAGGACCAAGACCATGGAACTGACTGAATTTTTGGCAGAACTGTACGAGGCAACAGAAGACCTGGCCCGGCATCTGTTTGTGGCAAGCTGGCAACAGGATGGATTTTTGGAAATTCGCAATAAGCTGCCCCAGAACTGGAGTCTGTTTGTCATGGACTTTGCTGAAAACTATGCCTGCATATCTCAAGATGAAATATAATCAGCCCGTTGGACAACTCAACAAGTTACTGTACATCCCCTGGTAGCATATTACCACTGCAGTCATGATGACGGAACCTCCCACATTGCACAAGAAGCTTTGGTGATGATATCTGAGGATTTAGTTCATGACCATCATGCTGTCCATCACTTCGAGGACTTAGCATTGAGGTACTTGTGGGACAAACGGGGGCTGAACCTAGATCACGTGGTTGAATACACGGATGGCTGCAGTGCTCAGTATAAGTCAAAAGGCCTATTCTCTGACATCAGTTTTGCCAAGGAGGACTTTGACGTCACCATCGAGCGCCATTTCTTTGGCTCCAGACATGGTAAAGGGCCGAGTGATGGTGTGTCTGGGGTGCATCCGTTAACTTTGGCCATAGGACTGGACTAATGCCCCCAACCATGGACACTCGTCCCTCAGCCATGTCAGCCTCTTCAATTCACTGCATCTCCCATCGCTTGGAGCTTGCTGCAAAGGACGCCACATTTATTCATTTTTCAGCAAGGCAATGTTTTTTTTTCATCCTGCCTTAACTCATCATGTTTCCAGTCGACACCAATATTGAAAAAAAATCATTGAAAACGCAGCTGCCAGCCCTGGATTGAACCCCATGTCAGGTGTCAGTGGGAAATGTATTTCTGCTTCCTTTCAGGTAGAAGATCTGATTGATCAGGTGTATTACTTCTATGAGGGGGTCCGAAGAAAAATCGATAAAAATCCATCTCTCAGTTAGGGAGAAATAGCACTTTCCATGATTTTGGTTTTGGCCCCCTAGTGGCTAAGTAAAGAATCAGATTTCACCGAAGTTTTGTCTGTAAGTTGCAATAACCTAGAGGTACATGTGTACAAATTTTCAACACAACAGTTCAAACCATTATCAAAATATAGCCCTTTGAAATTTTTCACAAAACGCCCCCTGGAGGCCAAAATAGGAATCCAACCATGCTCAAAATCGAACTCGACCTAGATCTTAGGCCCATATATACACCCACCAAAGACCAAAAAGATTCGTCAAAAAATAAAGGCGCTAGAGCGCTAACAAACCAAACGTTAACGTACGTACGTATTGACGCACGACAGACCACCACTCTATGACCCCAACCACAGCTTAATAAGCCCTGCTGGGCCTTGCGGCCAAGCGGGCTAAAAATGCAACTTTCAATTGTGGGCAAAGTAGTTCAGGTACATGTACAGTATGACATTATGTTCACTCTCTTTATTGATAATCTACAAAGACCCCCGAAATGCCGAAAATACCAAGATACAACTCTGACATTGTTCTCCGCACGCGATCATTTCCGCCTCAAACTTGACAAATCCGTTGTTCACTTTGGCAGGGTGCTGCTACTGCTCAAGTCAAACCAGGTGACTACATCCAGATTACAAACCTATACGTCTCACCACATCAGAGAGATGAAAGTGGCGGTGATGATCATGATGACACATGGGTACCATCAACTACTGAAGGAGCCAGGAATGATACAAAGAACGAAGAATGACAACTGATGTCAAGCAAAGTGCACTTGCACACACTAGGGTGATGGAGGAACTGTTAAGTGTGGAGAAGCCCTCATGCTTCGCTCTGTGACGTTGGCGTCATGTCTTGTTACATCATGGGAGTGTGGGAACCACAAATACCACATGCACGGCACATGGAGCTCTCAACCGAGGACTTCTGGCATGTTTGCCTCGAATGTGTTGATACTAGACAGGGCTGAGCCAGGTAACAATTGTCTTTTTTTTCTCAACGGATTCGGTACCTCGGACCATAGGGTATCGTTGGGGTATTCGTCGGCAGGTAGAATTCGTCGGTCACGATATCAAAGCCTCAAAATGAAATGGTCCATGGACCATGTGCTCACCCGTTTGGACATAAAACTGTAATGACAGAGCGAGGTACATGTCAGTTATAGCAATCTGGGTCAAGCCATCCCTAAGTTCCAGGACTTCAATGATTTTTGGGTTATGCCACCTGGCGGCCATATTGAAAGTCGGATCGGGCCAAAACGTCACATGCTCATAAAGGTTATCTAGAGGGAGCACACAGCACATTTCAGCGCTCTGGGTCAAGTCGCTCCTGAGTTACAGCACATGTGATGATTTTCGGGTTACACCACTTGGCGGCCATATTGGAAGTTTAATCAGACCAAAATTTGACGTGCTTAAGAAAGTCATTTCGAGGGAGTTAAATATCAAGTTTGAGCACTCTGGGTCAAGCCGTTCCTGAGTTATAGCACTTGGATGATTTTCAGGATACGTCGCGTGCTGCCAATATTGGATGTCCGATCGGGCCGAAACTCAGTATTTTTGAAGGTGCCCCTCTAATACACGTTGATGCAAGATATGAAGACGCTCAATGAAATAATGAAGAACTGTGGCAGGTTCGTTACTCTTCTAGAACTTTGACCTCTGTGACCTTGAAAAGTAGGTCAAATCAAAAACCATTATATATGTTATGTATCCTATAATAAAAATTTGGAGATGATCATGTCATTAGTTCAGGAGTTATTGCACTTTGTGTTTTTTGTTTTGGCCACCTGGACGCCAAGTCAAGAATCGAATCGGACCAAAACTTGGTGTATAGGTCATCCGACCTAGAGGTATACATGTACCAAGTTTGAGATCAATAGCTCCAGCGGTTGCGAAATGTGCCCTGCTAACGGACACCGACGGACGACGGACGCTGCACCATGACAAAAGCTCACGGGTGAGCTAAAATGCACTTGCAGCGCCCATCAAACCCACGAAATGTCCCCCAATCACAGCCATCGACTCTTATTTCGATTTTACCATCAGCAAACTTGACAAAAAAGAACAAAAGGCTGCAGTTTGGACACGGTAATAAAAGAAATGCGAAGAAGGAATTTTTTGACGAGATGGATGAGGATACCTACGACGCAGGTGAAACGCCAGAAGAAATGAAGAAAAAGCTAAGGGTGGAAAAAAGGTGAGATTTTCTCTTTCTCTGTAACTAGAAATTTTGGTAGCTGACTCATTAACTCATGAAATTCAGCTCTTGACCAAGTCGTAGGTACACGTACATGTACATTTGTAGGCCCTAAATGTACATTTGTAAGTTGCCTACATGCTCGTCTGTGAAGGCAAAAAGATTGAGGAAGTAAATGCAGTGTCTTCTCTCTTTCAGGATCTTGCAGAAAACGAAGCTGCTACTGACAAGGTAATGTCAGCTGCAGTTGTGAAGGCAATACAGAAAAAGAAGTGTGACAGGGTTGATACTGCTGACAGGGACTTGCCATCCGCCAGCAACAAATCAATGCAAAATTCCCCTGCATTGAAAAAAGGGAAACGTTTATGTGTTGGTCCCGAAAGGGTTAAGGATATAATTGAGTATGCGCAAAAATGGCCACGAAAAATTCGACGTTTGTTTTGGGGTTGTGACGAATACGGAAAGAAGAAACGTCTCAATCATTTTGAACGCTTGATTGTATGTGCATTCATTTATGTAAATGGCCTCAGTCCGGTAATTCGGTACGATTGGTGCCAATTAGTTGATGTGGTTGACCGTAGTGGACTGCAACATTGCAACTATTTGTTGCAAAAGGCTATCGTTGAGAAAAAGGTACATGTACAACCTCTACGCGTGGCAAGTATCACACAGGAGATACGAGTATTTGGATGGAACACCACGAATTTATGTTCACGCAAGCAAGCGTTTATTTGTAAGGTAAAATTTCCACATTTTTCACCCCTCAACTCCCCACTTCCCAAGTCATCTGGGCGACGTATTTCCACCGAGCCCAAAATCATGCCTCTAATGTTCTCAGTACATGGATTTATCTTATCTTTAAATCTTTTACCCCCAAAACATTCCAAGCCCCTATTTGCTCGATTTCGCCCCAACGAAAACCCTTTCTGATGGTGCTGCTTTTAGTTAAGCCAAAGCAGTTTGAGAACCTCACAAGTGCATGTTTGCAAGGCACAATTGCTGTCCTTGGCAGAAGAAATTACCTGCAGTAGTAATAGATGAGGCCGATTGTGTGGTGGAGTGGGTTCATGACTTTAGACCTGCATTTCAGAAGCTGGTAAAGGTCAGGTCCACTTTTCCCACAGCAAAATTTCTGGCCCTGACGACAACTGCCATCTATGTATTACTATTACTGTAAAGCGCACTGAGGTTTCTTTGAAACGTAGGGCGCTATAAGCACTTTTTATTATATTATTATTATTAACTGCTACTGTGAAATGCAAGAAAGCCATTGCGAAACATCTCTGCATGAAAGACTGTGCCACATAGTGACTGCCAATATTGACAGAGAGAATATAACTCACAATGTGAAAAGGAGATCAGCCACAACTGGAGGCAAGTATTCAACCGAGGATGCATACAACGCTGTCCCCAATTATCCAAAGACGGTAGTCTACATGAAGTTGAACTGGTGCGGCTTTGCTTACGATATGGCTGTGGACTCAATTGTTCAGTTTGCCAAGTGCAAAGGCAAAAATGCTGTCTAAGTTCATGTCAGATGTGGAACAAAAGGCTTCCCATACAGGAAACAGGAAAGTCGGTTTTGTGAGTTACCTTAAGAAAAAGGGTATGCGGGAGTCTGCGTGAGCTACAGCAGAACTGTGTATCTTGTTGAATTAATAATAGGACGACACTTCAACCAGGAGCTCATCAAAGCTGTTGTTGATGGAAGGAGGTTCAGGCTGATTGGTGGTAACGTCAATTGGAAAATGACATTTCATGATGAACGTTCTGATCGTAAAAGCCACATGGTACACGCATTCGGATCGGCAGCACTGGTTCAGAACAGTGATTTTTCTGAATTGTCCTCAGCAGTACCACAGAGAGACTATCACAATACCAGTTCGGGACTATTTACCTAATGAGGAGGACATCCCTGCCATATGCAGGGACTTTGCAATACTTACGGCAAGAGTTGTCACAAAACTGGTGCCAGCATTTCAGTTTCTGAAGCCAGTTGTCCCTAAATATATCGAGGGAAAATACACAAATTTGCTGGCAGATGAAACAAAAGTCATGCCACTACCAGTACTGTTCAAAAATGAACAGAAATACAAGGACGTTGTAGACATCCTCGATTTCTACGAAGACAGAGTAGAAGATGTCTTGACCAGTGCTGGAAAGACGGTCACATCCAGTGACAAATTCCAGATTGGTGGTGACCAGTTGACACGCGACAGGTTCTCAGGTGCAAAACGTCTCCGTGCACATGAAAAACGTCAGACAAAGCAAAACTCGCCCATCTGTAGTATTAGCTAAAGCAACTGCATTAGCTAGAAGAGGAATTGAAATTGTCCAAAATGGTAATATGTGCATTCTTCTGATATTGACAAAAATTGGAAAATTGTCAGGAGTGCAAGTAGCAATCTTGGAAGTACCTGATTCATTCTATTTTGTTGAAATAAATGAACAGAAATACAAGGACGTTGTAGACATCCTCGATTTCTACGAAGACAGAGTAGAATATGTCTTGACCAGTGCTGGAAAGACGGTCACATCCAGTGACAAATTCCAGATTGGTGGTGACCAGTTGACACGCGACAGGTTCTCAGGTGCAAAACGTCTCCGTGCACATGAAAATACGTCAGACAAAGCAAAACTCGCCCACCTGTAGTATTAGCTGAAGCAACTGCATTAGCTAGAAGAGGAATTGAAATTGTCCAAAATGGTAATATGTGCATTCTTCTGATATTGACAAAAATTGGAAAATTGTCAGGAGTGCAAGTAGCAATCTTTGAAGTACCTGATTCATTCTATTTTGTTGAAAATTTCAGTAGAAAGGTCACATAGTGACATTCCACCAAACAACACTCCTGGTGATGATAAGGACGAAGATGAGGATGACACAATGCTTGATGCTATCATTCCAACTGCAGCCACAAAATAATAGTTGCGCTTCCACTACAAAAAAAGCCGGTATTGTTCTGCTTCCATTACAGAATTGCCGGGTTTAATAAGTCCGGTTCTATTAAGTGCGGATCTATTTAGTTTGGATAGGTCATGCACAGTCGCAAGCGACCGTGGAGCCACCTGTAGCCGAGCATAATACTACAAATAGATCCGGTGTCATTGCCATTCCACTACAAAATTTATCCGCATCTAGATTCGGAGTATGATCGGCTATGCTATCCGAACTAAATAGATCCGCACTTAATAGAACCGGACTTTTTAAACCCGGCAATTCTGTAATGGAAGCAGAATAAGAGCGGACAAATACCGGCTTTTTTGTAGTGGAAGCGCAACTCGAACTAAATAGATCCGCACTTAATAGAACCGGACTTATTAAACCCGGCAATTCTGTAATGGAAGCAGAACAA